>JAUEJK010141021.1:0-11150 GCA_032274865.1 Eryngium alpinum | reverse complement strand
ATAATTTTTAAAAGATTGGATATGCATAACCCGCATAACAAAAAATTATAACAAATTGAATTCATATAATAAAAGATTACAAATAAATATGTTGCTAAAATATATTAATTAAATATGAAATTTATTAAATATTAATTTAAAAAACTATTAAATAATATTTATAAACATTATTTTCTATTATGAGAACAATATTTAAAGGTATTACTAATTTATTATATATGTATATTAAATATTAGATTTATAAATTAAAATATACTATATATAGTAAAAATAAAAATATTTAAAAAGTGTGTGCAGTTGCACGGGCCAAATAACTAGTAATGTATAGATTTTATAGTACAGTACTTAAATGTAATATCATATTTTAATTTAAAATATTATCCATAATTTAACTAATTATAAATTTTAAACAAATTTATCTAAAATATTAAAAAAATAAAAATACAATACGTTAAATTAAGTATTTTATAAATAAAATGCTATTAGCATAATATTGATTTTATAAATTAAAATATAATACTTTAAATTAAAAATGTAATATTTAAAATAATAAAATATAAAAGTTAGTATGTTGAAATAGGTGATAGAAAACACAAAAAAAATAATATAATATTTTATATAATAAATTAATAAATTAATAATTTCAAAGTGCAGAGAATAAAATTATAATACTGATATATTATATATTATTTTAATTTAAAAATATAATATAATAATAAGTAAAATATAGTGCAAAAGTTAAAAATATTATTGTATCTAATATAATAATAATATAATACAATATTTTATATTAAAAAATAATTTAACAATAAAATATTACAATCAAATTATAAATACAGTATTGTATTTTAGATAAAATACAATACAATCATCAAATATAATAACTAAATTATAAACACACTATTAATATTAAATTGTAATAGAAAAATAAGATACAATACAACTTTTTACATTAAAATACAGTACAATAGATATATAATAGTTAAAATTATAATAAGTCGTTAACAAAATATCAAAATAAAAATACAATGATTTATATATAAATATAATACATTACAAAATTTAATAATTAACTTTAGAGATAAAATAAATATTTTAGTTCAAAATACAATGCGTTCATATTTATTATATTTATTATTAATTTTTATACTTAAATAATAATTATTAACTATATTAAATTATATCACTTATTAATAAAAATATAAAATTAAAGGATTAAATTCTAAATTAAGATATTATATTTTATTATTTTATATTTTTAAATTATAATTTTTATTTGATATAATTATTTTAAATTAAATAATAAATATAAATACAAGAAATTTAGTTTTGTTAATTAATCTATATAAATATAATGTAATATTTTATGTTAAAAAATAATTTAACAATAAAATATTATAATCAAATTATAAGTACTGTATTGTATTTTAGATAAAATACAATACAATCATCAAATATAGTAACTAAATTATAAACACACTATTAATATTAAATTATAATAGAAAAATAAGATACAATACAATTTTTACATTAAAATACAGTGCTATAAAAATATAATAATTAAAATTATAATAAGTTATTGACAAAATATCAAAATAAAAATATAATGATTTATATTAAAATATAATACATTAATAAGATTTAATAATTAGCTTTAGATAAAATAAATATTTTAATTTAAAATACAATGCATTCATATTTATTATATTTATTATTAATTTTTGTACTTATATAATAATTATTAACTATATCAAATTATGTCACTTATTATTTATTAACAATTAATTAAAGTTAAATGGAGAGAGGAAGCTGGAGAGGTGATTATGGAGAAAGTGAGAAGAGGGAAACCAAATTCAAATTCAAACGGCCAAATTGGCTGGAATCGGACCAAACTCATCGGAAGTAGGATTATACGAGTACTGTAAACAGAGACTCAAGGCGAATTCTTCCTGTATGGGGTGACAAATCCTTTGCTCAAGTGGTTAAAGGAAATACTTTGGGGATGAAAACTGATGACGGAGAGGGTAAAGATGAAGGATGGAAAATCGTTGAGAGAAGGAAGAAAAGTTGGAGAAAAATCATTCCCACAGTTTTTATAAACAACATTCAAAGCAACATAAGTGCTGGAGATCTATGGCTATTGTTACGAAATGAAGTGGTAATCAAGGATATCATCTTGCCCAAGAAGAGAAACAAGAAGAACATCAGGTTTGGATTTATCCAAGTTAGAAGTGAGTTGGATAGAGAGAAAGCAATTGAAAAGTTAAATGGTTTAAATTTGGGAGGTCTGAAAATCTCAGCTTCAGTTGCTAAATCGAAGGGGGAGTTAAATAGAAAAGTGGAAAAGGCTGAAATTGAATCGAGAACTAAGGAAGGAAATTTGGGTAAACAAATCAAACATCTTGAGACGAGGAATCAAAATATGGTGGATCAAAACAAGTCAGATCTTCAATTATTTCAAGGTCAAGGTACATTTCAGATTCCTATACCTAATTATGGTTCTGTATTAGTTGAAAACGAAGGGAATTTTATCAAGAAAAATGAAGGTCTGGAGATGCTTATCTCGTAATCTTTTTTGGCTGAACCTCTAAAGGAGGTTGATAAAATAAAAAATGAAATGTCAGTTGAAGGCTTTCCACAAAGTAACATTTTCATATTGGCTGATGGAAGATGTTTAGTTAAGTCAGGGGAAGTTATGTCTTTTGAGAATGCTCTCAAAGTTCTGAATAAATGGTTTAAAAATCTACAAAAACCAAACTTGGATACATTAAGGGTGGAGAGGACTTGTCTAGTTGAGTGTAGAGATTTGCCAATTGTTTATTACAATGTGGAGAACTTGAATACTATATTCAAACACATTGGCAGAATTATAGATCATAATATGGAAGGGATGCTGTCAAATGGCTTCAAAAACATCATCTGTAAAGTGGCTACTCAAAGAGCTGAGAAGATAGATTTTTCTTATAAAGTTAAGTTGTCAAAAGAGGAATCATGTGTGGTAAAACTTTCTGAAATTCAAAAATCTTGGTATATGAAATGGTCGGAAGAAGTTGGAATGGAACAAGTCATAGGAAGTACAGTTCTGGAAAGTATTGACGATGCAAATGTTGGGAAAAACAACAGTAACTCTGTAGAGGAATTTAGAAATGAAATGTCAGAGGATGGAACTGTGGTACCAGAATCTCCCGAATTGAACATTATAGCAAATGTCTCATGCAAGAATGTAACAAAGGAGAGATCAGAGAATATATCTCCTTTTATCTCGCCATTTCTAAGCTATAGTCAGCACTCCTTGAAAGGTAGTTTGGCTAAAAAGAAAGAAGACTGGATGAGTTTAAAAGATGCATGGCAAAACAGTCAAATTACCAGTGAACAATGGATCAGGGTTTCTGAGGATATAGAGGATGAAATATGTAAATTGCTAGGGAAATTCAAGATTAAAACCAGAGGAATACCAAGAAAGAGATGTGGGGGTATAAAGAATCCTTTTAATTGGAGATTACAGAGAAAGAAGGGATCGAAAAAGGTGGAAGCAAGTATGCCAATTATTTCTAATGATAAAAAAGGCCTGGTGAAGGCTAGTAAGATTCTTGGTCTGGAGATCTTAAACAAGGATCTCATAAACGGAATCTAGCTGTGGTAAAGCTCTAAGAAAAGGATTAATCTTTCTAAATGATGAACATCATCTCATGGAATCTTAGAGGTTTGGGTATGATACATAGTAGGAATAATCTAAAAGAGGTAATAATGATTTATATGCCTTTAGTTTGCTGCATTCAGGAAACAAAGAGAAAAGAATGGGATGATAATCAGAATAAATGGATCTGGAATTCTACATCAAGTGAGTGGATTCATAAAAAAGCCAATGGCTTGTCAGGAGGAATTCTCACAACTTGGAACTCTAATGATCTGAAGCTAATCCAAGTAGAGGAAAATCTTAATTGGTTGGGCTGCATTTTTGAATTTTCAAGCTCTAAAAGGAAGTTTGCTTGTTTCAATATTTATGCTCCTCAGAGTCTGATTGATAAAATGGAATGCTTTTCCTCATTATCCGAGCAAGTCAATAAATGGAAGGACATTCCCACATGTCTTGCTGGTGATTGGAACTGTATAAGGACATTGGATGAATGTTACAATTGTTGTCACTCAAAGAGGAGTATTGCTATTTTCAACTCCTTTATAATGAATCTGGGACTTCTTGATGCTGCAATGCCAAATGGTAAGTTTACATGGTTTGGGCCTGGAAATAAGAAAAGCAGACTGGATAGGTTTCTTTTCAATTCTCAGTGGTCAGAAGAGGCTGCTTGGTATTGTTTATGCTTTAATAAGAGGCACTCTGATCATAAGGGCATAATTCTTAAAGCAAAAAAATTGAATTGGGGGCCAAAACCAATCAAATTTTTTGATCATTGGTTGGATAATCTGGAGGTGAGAGAAATTATGAAGGAATTCTGGAAAGGTGAAATCTCTGCTAGGAAGGAATGTTTCAAGTTCACTGATGCATTCAGAAAACTTAGAGAAAAGATTAACCATTGGAATAAAAATATAAATGGCAATGTTTATAACAAGATCAAATGGATGGAGGAAGAAATGGAGATAGCAAGGAAAAACAACATGTCAGAAAAAATCAAGGAAGCTGAATGTGTGTTGGGGAAACTCTACACTGAAAGAGACAATATGCTAAAGAGGAAAGCAAGTATTCAATGGTCACTCCATGGAGACAGGAACTCTAAGTTCTATCATAGAGCAGTTCAAAAGAAATGGAACATGTCAAACATCTTTTCAATCAATGTGAATGGGGCTCAACTGGAAGATCCTAAGGGTTTAAAGGAGGCCTTTTTTAAACATTACTCCAACTTCTTTAAGAGTAAAAAAGAGCTCATTTGGTTCAAGATAGGAAGCCTGGAGCTTCCTAAGCTAGATGATGAAGAAGCATCATTCATGGAGAGACAAGTATCCATTGAAGAAGTGGAAGATGCAATCAGGGACTGTAACCAAAACAAGGCTCCAGGGCCTGATGGCATCAACTTTAAAGTTTTCAGATTTTGTTGGCAATTCTTCAAAGATAAGTTCTGGGATTTTATCAAGATTTTTTTTGAAAATTGCAAGTTACCCAAAGGTTATAACTCTTCTTTTATTGTGCTTATACCAAAGAAAGAATCTGCATCATCAATAGGAGATTACAGGCCTATTAGCTTATTAAATTCCTCCTATAAAGTGCTATCAAAGGTATTAGCAAATAGACTCAAATTATTTATGGGGAAGCTTATATCTGAGGAACATGCTGCATTCACCAAAGGAAGAATAATTTCAGAAAATATTCTCATTGCTAGTGAAGCTATCTCCTGGCTGAAAAAAAGAAATAGAAAAGGCCTGCTACTAAAATTAGACTTCCAAAAAGCATTTGATACTGTTGATTGGAATTTTTTAGTGGAGACCCTAAGGAAGATGAATTTCAAGGATAGATGGATAAGCTGGATTGAATAGTGCATTTCGTCTGCAAGAATTTCAATCCTGGTTAATGGATCCCCCACTGAGGAGTTCTCCCCTGATAGAGGTCTTCGTCAAGGTGATCCTATCTCATCTCTCCTAATTAACTTAGTTGCACAAGTTTTTAACTCTCTGATCAAGAAGGTAGTGAAAGAGAATATATTCAAGGGTTTGAGAATAGGAAAGGAAAATGTGGAACTCTCTATTCTTCAATTTGCTGATGATTCTTTAATATTTCTGGAAGCTAAAGAAGAGTCAGTGATTGGCATCAAGAAAACTTTGGAATGTTTCCAGCACACTTCAGGTTTGCAAATAAATTTTGATAAGAGCTCCCTCTTCTCTTTTGGGGGTGAATAAAGAATATGAAGTAAGATGGAGAAATATTTTACAATGTGCTAAAGGCAAGTGGCCTTTGAACTACCTGGGATATAACTTAGGAGCCTCAAGCAAGAAGAAGGCATTCTGGAATCCTTTGTTGGAGAAATTTAAGAGGAAATTGAACAATTGGAATAGAGAGTCTTTATCAATGGCTGGCAGAATTGTCCTAATTCAATCCACTCTTAACAGTCTTCCAATCTATTGGATGAACCTTGCTTTGATTCCCAAATCAGTTTTGAAGGAAATTGATAGGATAAGAAGAAACTTCTTATGGAATGATAAGGAAGACAAAAGGAAGCTGCATTTGATAGCTTGGGAAAAGGTTTGCAAAGACAAACTATCTGGAGGTCTAGGTTTAGGATCGGTGGAAAAAAGGAATATTGCTCTATTATCCAAGTGGACATACAAATGGAATAGCAGCAAGGATTCTTTATGGAGAAGATTGTTCACTGCTGTGAACAAGAAAGCAATCAGTGACAGAGTGGAGCATTGGAATGTTTCTCCTACTTCTTCGAACCTAATGAAAGCTATCTTCTACCCTCATAAAGTTCAGACTATTGCACCACACATTTGCTTTTCTAACTTTAGTTGGATCATTGGTAATGGAAAAACAATATCTTTTTGGGAGGATGTTTGGTCAGAATGGGGAACTCTAAACTTAAGATTCAAGAATCTCTTCTCAGTTTCACAAGTCAAAGGGATCAGTCTAAAGGAGGCTGCATGCATGCACTTAAATTCAAATGAACTATTTTCAAGAACAAGAGGTATAACTGAGGTAGAAAAGCAGGAGTGGGATGAAGTTACGAGTTATGTCAAAAAGATAAGTTTAAAAAACAATGAGGATTTGTTAATATGGAATGGATCCAACAAAGCAATGAATGCAAAAGATGTTAGCAGAATATTGGAAGATTCCCAATATGAGAAAAGTTGGGTAAGAATCTGGGGTTTTAACTGCATACCTAAGGTAAGATTATTTTTATGGAAGTTAACTCATAATATTTTACCAACAAAAGCACTTCTAAAGAATAGAGGTATTGCATTAAGAGAAGGCTATCTTTGTTGTTGGTGTAATTCTTATGAGGAAGACCTAAAGCATATATTTTTTTACTGCTTATTGGGTGTTTGGTTTAGAGAATTGGGAAAGTTATGGTGGGGAATAAGTGATCTTTACTGGAATCCTACATCTCCACCCCCATGGGGATGGATGGATAAATTTAAATCAAAATGGTCAAGGAGAGGTTGGAACTTATTTATTGTTGTAGGACTTTGGTCCATCTGGTTAGCAAGAAATGAGTGCACCTTTAATAGCAAGAAGATATCAAAATCAGAATTTGTTGTGCTAGTTAAGGAAAGAATAGGTGGATGGATGGAAGCTTCAGGGTTGATACAATCGGAAGAAAGAAATAAGTGGAATACCAACCCTAAAGGATGGTATATAGAGAAGGATAGAAGTGAAAAAAAAGAGGCAGAATTGTGTACTTAGAATACAGCAGGATGGAATGTTTTCGTGGATGATGCATGGAATCTGATTGCAAACAAGAAGACTAATGCTGCTATTGGGGGATTCATAAAGGATGATAAAAAGGAGATTATTTCCATCTTCTCTGGGCCAATATCAGTTAACTGTGCTTTAATGGCTGAAGAGGAAGCAATGGTTTTTGTGTTAAAGGAGATATGCTTGAAACAGATTGAAGGAAAGTCAATAAATTTCTTTTCGGACTCAAAAGCAGTTATCTCAGCTGCAAAAAAGGCCCAAAACCCTTTTTCTTTTACTAGAAGCCTTATTAGCAAGTAGGTAAAAGAAGCATCTTCAGCCCATTGTTCTTTTAATTATATCTCAAAGCTTGCAAATTCTGAGGCCCACTTCTTGGCCCAGCAGGGCTTATTAAGACAAAAATTACTTCATCGTTGGTGTCAAATTGATAGGGAAGTTGTGTAGTGGGAGAATACCAAGAGGCATGACGTATGAAATTAAATTAAAGGGGGAAAGGATTTGTTGGCTCTTATTTTTCCAAGAAAGGATTAATGCATGCTTGCACACATGCAATAATTACCTAGAGAGATAGAGTTCTGTAGGGGTTATTTGTATAGGGTTGTACTATCTTATTTGCATCCCTTTTCTTTATATAGTGATCATAATAGTGACTGTTCATAGATACTTCTCAAAAATGGGCTCCTATGCATGGAGAAAACCGGCGCTGGGGTTTCTCAAAATCAATATTGATGCAGTTTCTACACCTCTTAATGGTATCGGTCCTCAAAATGGGAAGAATAATGGTTATGGTGGGAATTCAGGGGCAAATGATCCAGTTCTTGTTCAGTTAGATGCTTGTATGTATGGTATAAGATTGGCTCTAAACATCCAGGATCCTTTTGATCCTAACAACGTTGTCTCTTTGCATCTGGAGCTCGCGGACGAAGAAGCTTACCATGCTATTTTGGAACCTGGGAACTTTATGGATGAGGGGATAAATGTTGCGTCGGATAGAATCGATGAAATGCTTCACGAAGCAAATCAAAGAGTGGTTGGAAGATGTAGGCCTCAGGCCAACAGAGCTGCTAAATATCTTGCTAGGATAGGGTTAAATCACATGGGAGAAGACACTATCTCTTTTGATGTGCCCAATGATGATTTAATGGAAATTCTCAACTATGATAACAACAGGGACATTGTTTTGGTGCACGATAACAATTTCTGGGATGTTGTGCAGCAAGAAATACAGGAGCAAGAGCAACAAAATGAAGCTGAAGAAAATAACTGGTTGAATGGTCCTTGGGGAGACCCTCACTGGAATGCAGCTCTTGGCAACGGGAACCAAAATAATCGGGATGAGAATATGGCATGGAATTAGTTTGTTCAAGGTGAGGAGGCTAACGGAGTGATCGTTGAAGAAGAGGAGGATCTAATGCAGGTTGTTCAAGAGCAGAATGGGGTTCTCTAGGTGAATGGTAACAATGGTGGAGGAGTAGAAGGTGAAGAGGCGGAGATATTGGATGATGGGCCGGGTGAGGAAGAAGAGATGATGGGCTGAGGTCTCGTGTTAGGAAGAAGAAATGTGGTCACTCTTTTGCAGGTCTTT
Source organism: Eryngium alpinum (assembly GCA_032274865.1). Taxonomy (NCBI): domain Eukaryota; kingdom Viridiplantae; phylum Streptophyta; class Magnoliopsida; order Apiales; family Apiaceae; genus Eryngium; species Eryngium alpinum. The sequence goes on along the minus strand of JAUEJK010141021.1, from coordinate 2,202 downwards.
TGTTTGTGGACTTTTAAGGGTTGGGCTTGGTTCTAGTTAGGAAATGTTTTAAGTGATGTCTCGGGCTTTCAATTGTGTTTTTGCTGGGTTTGGGTCTTGTTATTTTCTTATGTTCTTTAGGTTATGATGGTAGTTGTTTGATTTTGGGTTTTAATGGGGTAGTATAAGTGCTGTTTTGTTGGGCTCTTCTGTATTTGCCTTTGGGCTTTTTATTTATATATGGCTTATTTAAAAAAAATAAAAAATTATGTCACTTATTAATAAAAATATAAAATTAAAGTATTAAATTCTAAATTAAGATATTATATTTTATTATTTTATATTTTTAAATTATAATTTTTATTTGAAATAATTATTTTAAATTAAATAATAAATATAAATACAAGAAATTTAGTTTTGTTAATTAATTTATATAAATAATAATTAACTAAATACTGCAATCTAATATATAAATATAAATGATATATAAATTTTGCATTTTAGAAAAGGAAAACAGTATCTAAACAGAAGATGGGAGAGACCGATAGACAAAAGAAAGAGACGGTGTGCAACCGTTAAATAATTATTTATTACTCATAACATGAGCCGCACGATTGTACCGATTTTCAAGGACAGGACATTTCTTAATTTTTTCTTTTGCGAAATGAAACATGTTTTATTGATAAAAACTCAAATTACAAAACGTCAGTGAAGGTTTCTTTCATCCATAAAAGGTTATCATCTAATCGAAAGGTATGTTTAACCAATCTATGGGTCGTAATCGAAATTACGATTACCAAAGAAAGATATTCCTCCGGAAGTTTATATAATAAAACATTTATATCCGAAAAGATAACGCCTTTAAAAAAATACAGATCATATACTACATCGTGATATTATTCTTCTTGCTTCCATCCGTCTTTCATCCCCATAAATTTTTCTATCCAAAAAAGTCTGAAAAACAACAAAATAAAAACGGATAAGTTGATGTAAACTATAAAGTAATATAAAACTAGATACATAAATATAGTAATATACGAACTTCTAACCCAAAGGAATGACTTCCTTTGGTTAGACACTTAAATAAAATTTAGTTATATATATTTTATAAAATAATCTAATTTAACTAAATAATAAAGATATTATATGTATTATAAAATAAAATTTGAATACAAATCATTTTCTATGTAGCTAAAAATGTATCCATTTAATAAAATGACACATTTTGCACAAACAAAAGTCATAATTTATGGCACATTACTAGACAATCTCTAGACATGCTTATGTTAACATATATTTCCATAAGCCTTCTCATGGCCCCCCAATATTTTTGGCACAAAATCATGACTACCATGAACCAAACTACTTACCAGATTGCTACTACTCCATTATATAGAGACAAAAATTATTTATTTTAATTTTTAAAATAGAAAGTGCATAAATAATTATATTTAATGAATAAAAAATAATAGGAAAAAATAATTAAAAATAAATAAACAAATAAAGAAAAAAATATAATAAACTCCATTCACATGTATAAAAATACAATCACGTACAGATTTAAGACATGTTTAAAAAATTCAAGTTAATACAAACAAAAAAATCCAAATTTTGAACTGTTGGCATATAATAAACAAGGAATTAAAATAACTAATTTATTCTAGTATAAAACAATATAAAAAACATGAAATTATTAAATTTTAAAAACCATATTTTTACCAAAGATGAGTTCCACTAATGATAAAATAATACCAATAAATAAGAGTTTCAAGAAAATTATCAGTCACATGAGGCCCACGTTAATAAAATAGAAGAAAAGGTAACTAACGGATATAACTCTACTATTGAACAAAGAGTATAAACATACTCCTAAAATATGGAAATTATTTTTAAATATTTGAAATATTTATTTCTATACCAACTCAAAACCTCTATTTTAATGAAGAAATTTAAGGGATAATTTATTAAAATTACTAAAAACAATAACCTACAACCTTATTTTATAAATAAAAATATAATTTTTTTAATGTAAAAAGAAATCAAACTAAAATATATAAAAAATAATAAATTAAAGGAAAGAAAAAACTAGATTTGGAGTTAGAGAATATCTGAAAAATTATCCCTTATTAACAATAACTGCTTTTCCTTTAGAGTCCGTTGCATATCGGTGGCCAAATTTGTTTCGTATTGGCGATATAGTGGCTGGTTTTTTAGAATTTCAAT
>JAUEJK010140910.1:0-11151 GCA_032274865.1 Eryngium alpinum | reverse complement strand
CATGAATAATATAATAGGTGGAACTCATATAGTCAGGTGGATGATATTGCATGTTCGAGTGAAAATTCAAAGTTATATAGTTACTGCAGATTGCAAAGCTGACACTACTGACGGAGGATAACACAATGATGCATGCACACCTGCAGAGTTAAACGAAAAGTAAAAGTGGTACTTTATGCGATACAAGAATTTTTTTGTATCACGAAAATAAAATTTTAACTTCACGTATATTGACGTTCAAGTTACTCCTGTTATTGCTAACGCCATAATTATCTATGTTGTTTATGAGTTGAAACATGAGTTAGCCGAAGACTTGCAGATCTGCTAAAAAATCATGATATTATATTACCCTAATTTTTGTCCATGAGACAATGGGTATGTCTAGGAATATGATGTCCTAGATCCATTGAGGGGAATATGGCTTAAGCCCATAATAGGATCATCGACAGTAGCAACCCTTCTCTATATGAGGTCAGAGGGTAAAAATAAGCTGGACTGATGAATCCATGAGAACACTAAATAACTTTTAAGTTTTACTTCATAGAAGATGTACATAAAATACATTCTTCTACCCCATTCCTATGATGATTAGTGCTCAAGTGTGAACGGTAAGCTTGAGTTTTATACTCTTAATAAGTCTGAAGACAGAATTTGAAAGATACCACTCCGTTGACACGTATCTTTGAAGACTTACCTACGTGAGAGTAATTGTGTGGCCGCAATTATGGGACTCGGTCTAATCCCTAGTAACTCTCATGAGACGGTCATTGTGTATGGCCTTTAACGCACAAACCTGAACGAACGAAATTACCGTATTACGTGTGTTTTTGTTGATACATGGTCCAAAGAACCCAGTTCGAGGCGTAGTCCACTAAGGTTCTTCAGGTTAAAACGATTGTCACTAGGTATAGGTTCAAAGCCGGAAGCTACCTATACTGAGTACGTAATATTGTGTGCCCATGGTTTTACTTAATTTTTTGTTTTATTTTATTTTATATTTATTTTATTTCCACTAGATTTTCCTTTTGAATTGATATTTTGTTTATTGAATTTTATTTTTTGGGGGCGATTGTTAGATATTTTATAAAATATTCTTAATTAAAAAATAAAATTTAATTACTTTTATTACTTTTTCTTTTTTCTTTTAAGTCTTTATTACCTTTTTAATTTAAAGTTGTTACCGTTACTTTATAACGGGTTTAAAATTCATTATTTTTCATATTAATGATTATTGTCGTTGGATTTTTAAAGCATATATATGTGTTTAGTGTCTGGAGAGATATATATGAGAGACAGAGGGTTCCAGAAGTAGAAGGGAGCAAGAATCTCTTTTTATTTTCTCTTATTGTATTTTCTATTAAGTTATATATATAAGATAAACTTATACATATATACATCTCTCCGTTTTATACATCTTCCAGCCTCTTATATGTATATACACATATATTTATAGTGTTCTATTGATTCGAGTTTTTGTAATATTTTTTAGCACGGGAAATCGACGTTCCTTCCTCGTTACGTTCGTGCGCGATTGAGGATAAACCGAAATGGGGTGTTGTACCGCTAAGGAATTGCCATTTAAAACCTTGCACGAGAGGGGCAAAGTTTCCTTAGGGCAACGTATTCACGCGCCTCACCCAGGCTACATCTAAACTATAATCTCTTTTTATACGTTAATTGGTTTAGTTCTGTATTGTCTTGACCTGTGTGTCTTTTGTATAATTTGTCAAAGCAGCTTAATTAATTTATATATTGCCTACAAACTGTTTGTGATAATGCTTGTTCTAAATTTGAGGACATAGTTTAATTTTATAGAAATAGTGCAGCATGTTATTTCCAACAATCTTGCCATATATATCACTAAATTTTGTGGTAGAATCTGAAGCAATCTCGAAGAAGCTTCATTTGTTCTGTTAGGTGAATATGTTTGGAGATCACATAATCTAACAAAATCAAGATTTGTCGAATATTTTATCTTTGGCGGATATTCTATCAAGCATACCTAACACACCAAATATTGTTGGTCCATCAACTACACACATTTATTTTACTTCACATCACACCATATACATTGTACACCTTTGTGTTACATAACATATCACACATATGCTTTAATTGCACACGTTGCTCTAATAGCAATTATTAATATATACAATAATACAAATATTTCTTATCATATCTTATATCAGAGCTATTTCTTTGGCCTCAATAGATTCTGTATTTGCTGGACTGTTCCTCGTCTCATATAATCCATTGGATTAAATGGCAATCTGTGCTCCAAAAATGTACTCTCCGGAGTTGACAGAATTTTGTCGATGTGAAAGTCATTTTATTGCGGGGATGATGAAAATAACATATTGATCTTTTTAAAGCACACCCACTTACTAGTGGAACTTAAATCTAAGGGAATCAACTGTAATGTTTCATATGTTAAAGAAGCTAATGGTGAGGATTATGATGCATCATAGGAGTTTTGAACCAAAGAAGCTATCTCGGAGGAAGAATGTAAAATATGAACGTGGTAAAACAACATATGAAAGACAAAAAAATAAGCATATGAAGCTACAGAAATTGCACTTGAATTTATCAAAATAAAGACTTATCTGTTGGTAAGATAACATAAAACATATGAAGACAAAAACATTAAGCATATGAAGCTATGGAAATTAGAATTGAATTTATATCATTGATGTCAATTTTTATTTTGTTGGTGGAGATCCGAAAACGTACAAGAAAACAAATGCGATCCTCGGGTGTATGATTAAGTATAATAATAATGATTAAATTATTAAAAAAATAAACTCATGATTGTGATTAGGGCTATACCAATATTTCAGTATTTATTAAAGAAATAAATCAAACCTCAAGGGGTCATTATTAAAGAAAACAATATGGTCCAAATAAAGCCTTCATCAAGGAATCCAACGTCTCTATCATGATAAGGAATAACATATCAGGGGAACGAAACATTAGAGGAATAAAACATCTGGATCAAATTGTTAGTTGTTTTCCTACTTTATAGCTTGGATAAAAAGCCATAACTTTATTACTGTAAATGTAAAATATGAAAGATATATATGGTGATCTAGAATTATAGGTGTCAGTATTCACAGAGTCGAAGAAGAAAAGAGAAAAAGGATCGTAGTTTATCTTCATCAAGTGGCCTACATTAGAAGACAAAATTAGTTGGACAACAGAGCATTCCTTGCATATGTCAGCGAATTATTTACACTATATTTTTTGTATAAATAGACACAGTTGTGTTATGTATCCACTAAGTCTTTAACAAGATAAATAAACTTTGCAATTATGTAAAAATTATATAGAGAGGGTTGTATCTTGTTAAAAATTTAAAATTGTTTCGTAAATATGTCTTTTACTAATAAAGAAAAAACCTTCAATATTTTATTGAGATATTGAGCTTTGATATGCTATTTTGTTAATTTAAGATTTTACTTTTGCTTGTTCATATTTCTTTTTTGAATATGTTTGTATTTTTCACATCAGGTAAAATAAACTTACTTTATGTTCATACAATTTTATTTTATAAAGAAATTTAAATGTTGTATAAATTATATTCACCCTCCTTCATAATATATCTTAAATAGATTATAGTGTTTAACAATTTTTTATTATTATTGCATCCGTACACAATCTTGTCCCAGAGGGTCTTACTCGGTATGTTCCATCACTAATCTACGGAAGGGACTTAGTTTTGTTATCACGAAAGTCCTTGTGTTTTCAACAACATAATATGAGTTAAGATTGTTGAAGAGACTCCAACAAACAAGCATAGTTTCACCACACACTTCTTTATTTTCTTCTCCTCTTTGCTTTGATTTGTGGCATGGTCGGACTTTCTTGCAACGTGTCAAAGTTCTCTTCCACAGCTTCCCGCAAATCTAAAGCCTTAAAAAATCCTCTATGCAGACTGACCAATTTAGTAATTGTCTCCATCGAACACTAGTAGAGTAATTGAAGAGAAATTTACTTCGTCTTCCAATAAACTCTCATGGGTCCCTTAAGAATGCGACTCCTAATATCAATGGTTGGTATTCAAAGCTTAAAAAAGATAAATATGCAACAGTAAAATATTTCTAAAATCTGAAGCAAAATTAATTACATAAACTTTGAACAAAAGACTCCTAATAAACCTCAACTAGCTTATTTGCTGATCACTAAAAACAAACAACTATCAACTACTCAACTTAGAAAATAAGAAATGACTTACTACAATAAAAGTTCCTAATGAGATGATCAATAATTCTATATTTACTTATTTCTAGCAAATTCTGATGCATATTACTAACAGAAGATGTGAAAAGAATTTCTCGCGTGCAACATGTAGCGAAAGATATGTAGTCGATTGTCAATGTGCAATAAACTCTTTACCCCTTGGATTAGGCTAGTTTTTAAACGTATGAATGTACGAAATAGGCTAAGGATCCAAATAGTATCAATAAATTCCGATGTATGTGATAGTCTTATTGTGAAGATACTTGAATTTTTTATTATTTTCTTCAGTCCTGACGTTATATGTCAAAAAAATAAATGTGTTGCAAGTGCGTAGGTGCGAAATATCTATGAGTTGACTAGATAGATGAAATCATATACCAATATAATAAACTTACCTATTTAAAAGTCGTGGCATGAATTAACAGTGCCCTAAAGTTGAATTTGACTTGCTATGAACACACGGACTCTTGACAATCAACCTCTAGAGATACATGACGTCTATTTCTTTAGCGCACTACAAAGAAACAAATTAAAAACATTATTGGTCATTGTCTACAAATATTTATATATCATAATATTAATATAATGGTTTTCTGATATTATTTAATATATCTTCCAATGATAAGAAAAATCAAACCTTTTATAGAAATGCACGGAACAAGTAAAACGCAAAGGAAATATTAATTAGTGAGAAAATGAAGGGTTTCACTGATTATGTAAGAACTAAAGGGTTATTTGGTTCGTATGATGATATTAGCATGGAAATTCATTTCTGATACCATCTATTTTGTTCAATTTTAGGATAAGAACTATAAATATCATTTTATTAAATTTTATAAATATTATTTTAATAAAAAATAATCATTTTTTAAAATATTATATTTTTACAATTAGTAACAAATAATCTTTTAAAACTAAAAAAAATAAATAATATTTTCTCTTTTAATAAGTATTATTGAATTTTTTTAATAAATATTAAATATAATTTTATTAAAATTTATATATTTAAAGTATTACTGAAAATTATTAAATATTTATTTATTAATATACTATTATATATTATTTTGGTAAATATTATTATTATATATTAATATTAATAATTATAATAAAAAATTACCTGTATAGAATAATATATCTTATATTAATTTCTTAAAATTAATATATATTATTTATTTCATTTTATTTAGTAAATAATTAAATATTATTTTATAGAAATAATGGAGTTTTAAAAAAATTAAAGTTATTTTTAATATCCGTGAATGATATCCATACTTACCTCCCTTTTGGTATGAAAAACTCATATCTTGGAGTATAAGATATGAGTTTGAAAATTATAATTTCATCAATTAAATATTAGGTATTAGTTTAATTCTTTCTAAACTCATACTTCGAAATAAAGAGAAGCAACCACAATAATCAGTAAAGCTCAGGTTGCATATTATAAATAATAAACATAGCACACATTACTTTATCTATGAATGTATGGCTACAATTTAATAATTAAAATATTAAATTTCTTAAATAAATTTGCTACATCTTTAAGTCTTTTGTTATTGAATTTGACAGAACCTGGAGTACTGAGATGGTCACGAAAAATAAAACTCTGAAATAAACAGAGGGTATTATGAAATCAATAAGAGTTTAAACTTCTCTAAATGGATATTTAATACTGCAGCCAGTTAACTGCAATAAGTAAATTACAGGCATTTGTATTACTCTTTTCGATGATGAAATGTTCTAGAAGGTTTTAGTAGAGAATTTTGATATTAAACATCAAGGACACTGCAGCCATCAGCTCATATCAAAGTCTTGCGAAAAGAAACATAGATACCATATTTGAGAAAAAAGCATATAAACTGGTCTCATTATACGTGTTCCCGAATTCAACTATAACATATAATCGAAACTTCAGATCGAATAGTAAGCGAAAAGATGAAAATGAAAACACAAATAAAGATTCAAGCTTATCAATTTCCAGAGTTCTTTTCAAAAGAACTATCAAAGATAAATAACTATACTCACAAATACTCGATATTAAAATTTGTACATAACAAAATAAACTTATAAGTTCAAAATTAAGTACCCACTTTATTAACACTAAATACTTACCTTGAGCTGATTTTAGAGTACACTTGAATGCATATATCTGAACCTTTTGAGCCAGAGTTGATGGTGTTTGAGCCACCTATATCAAGAGTAGGGTAGACAATAACAATCATGGGTGAGGAAATATTTGAGGGAAAGATTCACCTGAAGCTGCAATAAAAATATTAAAATGGCAGAATGATTACATTAGCAATAAAGCAAGAACATATTATCATTTAATTCACCAAATGCGGAAACTATCTGAACCTTTTAAATTGGATTTGATATTGCTTGTTGGAGTATCCATTATTATCAATCGAATTGAAGATTGAAGTATCGTTACACAAAGTAAACCGAACGATTAGACGATAATAGATTGGACCCAGGGCATAACAATCTCTACAGCTGATTCTTTAAGTGATTTACGGACGAATAGACAAACTGCAAAAGCATTGGATAACCAATAAAATATGAAGTCGATATTGCTGATAATTGTCGCACACGATTTACCCAGGTTTGTTGATCAGATGGAATGGGTAATGGATGAAAATTTTTATAAGTATATATGGAAAATTAAAAGAAAAGTATAAAAAGATATTTTAGGTAAAAAGTATGAAACAAAGAGGAGACATACTTTCATAAAATATGCATGACAAAAGAATGTGTAATGTTTTAGGTACAGGGTCGGAAACAACTATCCACATAAACATGACTCGATCGAGATGATTAGTATTAAAGGATTGAGAGAATTTTCTATTAATGTCAGTCAGTGGTTCTATAAATTAAGTATGTATTGTCCATAACATGATTGCATGGTACTGTTCGGGGACATGTTGATGTTTCTACCTAGATTGATTGACAAAATAACCAAGCAGAAATCATAGTAGGAGGACAAAGGTGACCAATGTATGTCTAAATATATATATATATATATTGTAAAAGGTAATGGATTTCCACGCGAATATATTGGCAAATGTTCTACCCGGCTCTGTATTGTTCACAACAAAATAAGGTGATTGAAGCTTGTGAGATTATATTTGCATTAACTGTGAAAAAAATACCATATTACGATGCAAAGTGTAGTGCAAAGTAATATGAGCAATAGTGGTATAGTTAATAAACTGAGTGTTGCTTGTATTATGGAAGAACATTTCTGAATTCAAAGTGCACGTAAGAGGAGGATGTCGACCTGTAAGATAAAATGTGTAACTAATTTATACGGATGCATAACACTGCATCATCGGTTAAAGATAAAATGAATTCGTAAATGTGTGCATAGTTACGTACCTGATTAACCTTCATCACCATCCAATGCACGATGGACAGATTCGTGATGCTTATCAGTGTCGTGTGTATGAAATGAGGAAGTATTTTTTGTTAAAAATGGTATACAATGTTATGATATTACCATAAATAATGCTTATAATGGCTTAGAAAAGCTGATAATCCCTATGACTTAAGTATGGAAACAATAACATTATAAATTACTAAGGGTGTGTTACACCATATGTGATAGAAATACTTTCAAAATAATGAAAACACATGATCACATAAGTTTAAAAAACCAAGACGAAAGTGTCGGGAAAATACCTTGCACCTTGATAGATTCATGCGGAAAGGAAGCAACAGCATGATACAAATTAAGTTTGGATGGTATGATATTTATTTTCTCCAACATTAAATTTTTGGCCCAAAAAGAGTCGCCGGAGAATTATAAACACACTATTTTTTTTATAATAAGACTTTTGTTTTTGTTTAGAGTCTACAATATAATAAAATATATAAACAATATAATCATGAATAGTATGTATGTTTTACTCCCATAGTTTACTAATGGATTGTTTCTGGCGAGGGGCGCTTATAACCTTAAACACGTAATTCATAAATAGGTATGAATTTATAAAGAGAAATGAATTAAAATAGCATAACATCATCATTTACAAATTAGGAGTGAAACTTAGGTGATGAACATACCCGAAGAATTAAAAGTCGAATAATTAGTTTTTGGCATAATGTCCATATGGAATACAGTAATCCAGTACTAATAAAAATATAAACATAAGAAATTTAGGAACCAGACCTCATAAAAGGGTATTAATAGGTCAAATTCTTGGGGAGTAACACTACAGAGCCTAAATAGAGCATGGAGTGAGTAGAATGGTAAGATTAAATCAAATTGGGACAGATTAGAAAGCGATGTTGAAAGGAAATCACCAGGAGACGGGATAGGTATGGTTAGTTACCGATAGTGTATGAATACGAGAATTGGATTATAGAGCGAGCGGTACGAAGAAATTGAAACTTATCGCAGTGGGTCGGTTAGGGATAACATGTTTAAAGAAGAAATAAACTTAGTTTTTGACCCACAGGATCCAGATATGAAATATTTAATCTAGTTAATTACCTTAATGCTCGTATTTACTAAAGAGTGTTAGGAAAACCAAAGATGATTAACCAAAAGCACTACTGCACTACAATTGTATAGGTTAATAGAAGTGCAATTCATTATCTACACTTATACAGATTATCTTGTATAGTTTATAGAATAAGTAAGGGATCTCATATCACTGCATGTCAATACTGCAATGACAGTCAAGGGTTCTCATTTTAATCTTTAGTCATTAAGCTAGGATTGTCACAAGAACTGCACATGTAGTGAAAACTCTAGCATTTAGTTGTGGTCTTGAGGGGCAGTTCTTTCTTCTAAGTATAGTTCTTGCCAAGACTCACTACAGGACAAAAGTCTGCATAAGGATAAAACTGAATATGGCTCAAGATATTTACAAGGAAAATTGAAAGAAGCTTCATTCTCAAACCTTGGAAACAATATTCTTATAGTCAAGCTAAAAGAAAGATTTGAAGATCAGATTTCTGGCAGAACAAGACAAAACTCATAACTGCTTTTGTTTGGGACCACAAAGGTCAACAGATGCCAACAAAACAGTCCAGTTACCAGATTAGGAAATGTGCAGTTTCTGCACCATTTGTCTCATTACAGTTTTAGCAAATCTGTAGATATGTTTAGTTTTTAAAGGTTATCTTTCTTTGTAAGTTTTACATTCAGATTTTTTAGAGAAAGATTTTTTGTAAACTAAGTGTAGAACTTTGTAGCTCCAAGTTTGGAGAGTTCTTATTTCCTTGGGGAAGGTTAAACTTGTCATCTTCAATATAACACTATATTATTGATATATCTCCTGTGTTCTTGTGTTTTCATTTCTGTTATATGTCTGTTTGCTTAAATCTCTGCATCTTATATTTATATGTGTTGAAAGGAACTGCATCATTGTTTATAGTTGAAAATTTGGATAAACTTGCATTTCCCCCAGTAAGTTTTCTTGATCTCTTTTCATTTAACAAAGAGATTAAAAATTAATAAGGTTATTTTACGTCATTTGTAAGATATAGAGTACTAATGCATTAAGAAATTATTGATTCACATTAATTTACAACGATACTAATCTTTTTGTAACTAATTCTAAACTAATTTTTTAGTGTAACTTATAGGAGCTTGCTAATCTACCTAATTAATACGGTAAAACCTCTATAAATTAATAATATCAGCACTAGAAAATTTTATTAATTTAAAGAGGTTATTAATTTATCGAGGCAGAATATACATTATATCTAGTATAGTTGGGACGAGAAAAATATATTAATTAATAGTGGTTATTAATGAATCGAGTATTAATTTATAGAAGTGTATTAAATCCTGTTTTTCTTCATTTAATTCTTTTCCGAAAACTGTAAATATACATTTGATCGATGATATTTGAATGATAGAATCATAGAAAAAAGAAGAGTAAATAACATTTTAGGTACCTGAACTATAATTATTTTACACTTTGGGTGTTAGTAATTTAATTTTCAACATATTGGGGGCTAATATATCTACTTTTTACCACATTGGGGACTACCGTAAGCGCATTGTCGAATGAAAATACTTTAGTTAGTGAAATCTAGGTATTAATGTCATCCAAACATTCCTCTCTACTATAAACTCCCCACAGTACCATATATGAGTAATAAATCTCTATCTTTTAGTTTCGATCTGAATGAGATTGATAAATTTAGGATTTTTTTAGTAAAAAAGATAAAAATGGTATTTGTATATAAAGAGAAAAAAAAGACGTCGTAATGTTTGATCGGCACTAAAATCCAAATTTGACTAACAGAAGTATTTTAATTTGATGATGTGCTTACGCTAGCCCCCAAAGCCCCCAATGTGTTAGAATAAATATATTAGCCCCCGTTGAAAATTAAAATATAACACCCAAAATACAGAATAATTATAATTCAAGTACCTAAAATGTTATTTAGTAAAAAAAAGATAGAATATATAAATTTGAACTTATAAATTAATAAATGAGGAAACTAATATTTTTGTGAAACAATAATAATATTTAGTCCGACTTATAAAAACCGATTTCATGGTGAACAAAACCGGGTATCCGGTCCAGTTTTAAAATTCGGATCGGATACCCAATTTTTTGGGTTATCAAAATTATGATCCGTATCCGATCCGATTTAACTGAGTATCCAGAAAATCGGATATCCGGTTAAATCGGATCGAAAATCGAATTATCCGGATCCAGTTTATATACATATATTTTTTTTATTTTTTTTAGAAATTATAATTTATTAAGTTTTATTTAAAAAATTCTTAAAATTTTATTTTTACTTAATAAAAGTTTAAAATTTAATGTTAAAAACTTATATGAATATACTACTTTATAAAAAGTAAAGATTACGGGACGATATACAAATAAATTATTTATTTATATATTATCCTACAAAATATTTTTTTATAGAAAATAATTATGTAAACTAAAT
>JAUEJK010140909.1:1354-17537 GCA_032274865.1 Eryngium alpinum | reverse complement strand
CCCCTGAGAGGGACTTGGCACAACCAGTGAGCTTGGGGTGAGTGAGGACAAAGGCATAGAAGCCAAAGAGATGTGTGAGCAGAGAGATCTACAATTGAGTGATGGGGGGAGCAATTGGGCAATACTTTTACTGCAACACCAGCCACACTGGCCGAAGCCACCAATGCTACTTCTAGCTTGGTTGGAGATGATCTAGCTACATGTGCTCAAGTCCTGGAAATAGCTAAGGAAGTACTTAAAGAAGTTGAAACTAAAGCCAAGGATCCCTGAAGCTCAAGAATTGTATCCGGGGATAGATCACTTAGCTTCAGGGGTTGTTCAAGAAGACGAAGATAAGGATTCCATTAAAGATGATGATGCTTCTGAAGGTGAAAGTGAAGGTGTACATGTATCACCTAAGGGTTATCATAAGTTCTCAGATCCAGAAGAACCTGATATCACACATTTCACCTTCCCAAATCTCTTCAATCCCCGAAGTTTTGATGAACTATTGAAGTATTTTGACATTGAGCTGAAGGCAAATAAGGATGCCAATAAGGAGTTCTTCTTAAAGACTCAGTATTTGGTTGCTTCAACTTATAAGAATGTACACCAGCAGTCTGAAGCATACATGAAGCAGTCCTTCTCTGATCTCAAGGATTATATGGACACAGTTTTGGATAAGAAGGCTATAAACTCAATGAAAAAGACAGCTGAAAGAAATGCAGAATTTGCTGATGCTCTCTCTGAAAGAATGGAAGCTCTGGAAAATGAGCAGTAAAAAATGTCCTCTAATATAAGCTCTATCCTTTCTCTCCTTCAATCCTCTTCATTCAAATCTGATGATGTTGCCAAAAGGGGGGAGAAGGTAGATGCTAAAGATGGTGCTAGAAGTAAAAGAGGTCAAAAGAAAATTGAAGAAATGGTTCCAGTTGCTACTGCTCCTGAGGCTCCTAAGTCCAAACTGACTCTTGCTCAAATTCAAAGTGGAGATTATAATACTGAAGAGCTCACTCAGGAAGACAGAGCTGAAATTGCTCTTCATGAGAAGCTCTGGACTTTGCCAATAAAGGACAGAAATGAGTATTGTAAGCAATTGAATATGGAGCTAATTTCCAAGATAGCTGAGGAGGATGCAAAAGTTCTTGAAGTTCCTAAGCCCAAAGCAAAGAAGTTTAGAAAAAGGCTAGTGAAAAAAGTCCTTAGTGGAGGAAATTGATGAAAAAGAGAAAAAGAAGCTAGAAGAAATTGAAAAGATGGAAAAACTTCTATTAACTCAAAAGAAGGTATTGGAAGAGTCAAATGAAGGAGCTAGCAAAGCGGTGACTGAAAAAGAAGAAGTGGTTAAAGATTCTAAAGGAAGGGGGAAGGAGAAAGAAGTAGTTGAAGAGCCCAAGGTGTATAAGAAAAATGAGAATGAGATAGTTATCGAATCCCCTGATGCTTGCAAGGAACCTCCAAAGCCTTCAAATACTCAGCATCCTCCTCTTCCTCCTTCTGGTGCACCTAAATTTGCTCATGATTCAAAACCTTCAACTACTTCAGGTGCTAGTGCTCAGAGAAAAGAAAGTGGTGCTGAAGTCCACAGGAGTAAAGGTTCAGAAAAATCTTCAAAGGATCAGGGGAAGCAAAAGAAAGCTGAAGAAGTGAAGCCATTATCTGAGATGGAGAAGCTCTACAATGAGAATCTAAGATTTGAAACTTTTATGAATTCAATAAGAGAGTTTCAAGGGAGAGTAAAGGACAAAGTCATCTACATCTTTTTGGTTCCAAGAGATGGTAGTGAAAGGCTAATCAACTTCAATCTATTTAATGCCTTTGATGGGTACCAGTTGTCCAGAGCTATCAAGAAAGTGAGGAACACACCTCTTGGTAAATTGTTAATTGATGATCTTGAGAAGCTTAGGAGAGTTGCCAATGATAAAGTAGAAACTGTTCACGTCATAGGTAAAAGATTGTACTACTATGACATGAATGGAAAAGATCAAGTCATTCATGAGAAAGACTTCAAGGAGCTATCAATTGCTGAGATGAGGCATATTGTTGAGCAGTCTCAAGGAGTCAAAAATGAAGATGCTCTAAGAATCAGAAATAGATTCCTATAGTATATATTCAAGGATGAGAGAGAAGAAGCCACCTTGAGAACAGTGGTCAGTTCAAAAGTAAAGGTGGTTACTGATGCTCAAACAACTCTACCCTTCTACATTCCAGAAACAAACTCAGTTAGATTTTTTAACAAGGAATGAATTGAAGAAACATTCAACTGGTCTGATCTTGCAACTCATAACTTTGACAAGTATGAGGAAGCTATCAATTGCTTGAAAGATAGCAAGAAGGCCAATGTTGTGCTTTTTAGGGAAGCTCTGATTAGGGAAGTTCAAAGAATTAAGGAAGGAAAAGACGAGCCTACTGGTTTTGTCAACACTTCAGTCCAAAGGGAAGCTCACGATATGGATGTAATTGGCATGGACTTCTACTAATCATCTTCTATCAAGGATCTAAGTGGTAATACACTTTTCCTTATCTTGTAAATACTGTAAATATATTTGTTTTCATTTGTGTATAGTTTTACTTGTAAATACATAGTGTTTTTGGTTTTTGATATCATCATAATATTCAAACCTAGATTTATGCTTATCAAATTGACAAAGCATAAATTAGGGGAGATTGCTAGGTTTGCATGATTAATGTATAGATGATGATGTCCTTAGTTGCATTCCTAATAAGAGGTTATACTTGTGTAGTTTGATTAAACCTCAGTGAATAACGACCTTGTTACTCAATAGTAAACAAGTGTCAAGTTGTAATAGGAATACTTAGAGTAAAGTAGCTATAGGTTCTTTGTCATCAAGGCTATAAGGTAGAAGCATTTTGAAGCCCTAAGAAGCATCAGGGGACAAAGAATCAAGGCTCAGAAAATATAAGGGGATCACATGTTTCAATCCCCGGATGGGAATCAACTTCAGGGGTTATAACAACTTCAGCGGTTATTAGTCCATACGGGGAAAGCAGCCACGCTTCAAGGGAACAAGGATGCATTAAAGAAAGATGATGTTTATCTTCTTGCTTGGAAAATGAGCCATGTTTTCTGTTACTGGAGTGTCAGAAAATGGTGGAGAGCATGTGGTCCAGACAACACGTGGCAAATAATTGGTTGGACACATTTAGAAATGAGAGAAAGGAGTGCAGTTTGTCGTTATCAAAGGTGGTCCACACCAAACAGGGATTTCAGTTTCAGGGGTTTACAACTATACTTTTTCCTTCTTATAAATAGCCATTGTGTAGTTTTTTCTCTATAATCTTTTGTATTGTCTTGAGAGAATAGTTGAGAAATACAGAGGGAAAAGAAGCTCTTAGTTACTTGAGAGATTTTCAATTAATTAGCAATTGTAGGTCAGATCGGTAATAGGTTGTGAGAGTTTAATTTCCTTGCTTTGTAATTGAAGTAGTTGCTCCATTATTTGGAGACTGTGTAGCTGAGTTAGCAGTTACTAATCTCAAAAGAAAATCTTCAAAGTTAATGAAAGTTATACTTTGATATCTCTTGTGTTTTCTTTATTATTTTTCAATTCTGAAGTTAGATTGTTTGAGATTGCAGTTTGAGTTTTATTTTTTAAGAATTTGGTTTAGTTTTGTATTCAACCCCCCTCTACAAAACTATTCTAGATTCATTGTTGATTAACAGATAAGAAGACAATCAAAATTATGAACTTTCTGTTTCTGAAAATCTTCCTTCTCTACATGATTTTGATGCTACTAATTCTTCTCCAAAAAGCATGGAAATCCATCAAGCTCTTGTTAATGAATATCAGGCAAGCACTTATGAAATTCCAAAAAGTTATAATGAATTAATTTCAATCCCGTCAGCATCAAGTCCTAAAAATAAATCAGGAAAAGGATGTTGGAAGTGTGGAAAGTCAAATCATCCTGCTTTTAGATGTGCTGAATTAATTGAAGAGTTACATGAAAGTGATGGTGTGACTAATGATGGGACTGCATCATTACTGAATGATGACAGTATTACTTTAAGTGATCAGTCATCAATCCCTTAGGATGCAGTGTTTGTTCTTAGTGATACTACAAGTTCTGCAAAAGGTAAAAATAAAATGAAAAAGTATATTTTGCATAGAAATCTCAGTACTGCAGCCTTAATTGACAAGTTAATCAATGTTGACATCAAATCCACATCATCTAAGAATAAAATATCCAAAACTGCACTAAAAGTCGTAGGACCCAATATCTCTTGGGTACAAGAGGCAACCTAATTTGTTTCATGTGTGCAGGGACATGTGTCCAGGAATATATAGGTTCTTGATAGTTGATGTTCTAGGCACATGACAGGAAATCAGGCCCTGCTAAGTGAGTATGAAGCAAAGTCTAGTTCTTTGGTTAGTTTTAAGGATAAAGGTAAAGGAAGGATTCTTGGGTATGGTAAGGCAGTATATGGGAATGTGGTTCTTAACGATGTTGCATTGGTTGATGGTCTTGGTTACAATCTGTTGAGCATAAGTCCGTTGTGTGATAAAGGATATGAAGCTAAGTTCTCAAGGAAAGAAGTTATGTTCACTCATAAGGATGTCAAGTTTCCAGCATTAAAAGGATCTAGATATGGTGATGTTTATCAGGTTGTTTTTGATGGATCTTTAAAGACTAAAGTTTCTTATTTTCTTAGTAAAGCGTCGAGTGAAGAAGGTTGGCTATGGAACATGAGGTTTTCTCATTTCAATTTCAACTGTTTAAATGAGTTGGCTAGTAAGAACTTGGTTGTTGGATTGCCCTTAATGAATTTCTCTGAAGATGGACTGTGCAGTGCCTGCCAGAAAGGCAAGAAGAGGAAAGTGAGCTTCAGATTAAAAGAAGTCTCAAATGTTACTAATCCACTGCAGTTACTTCATATGGATTTGTTTGAACCAGTCAACAATATGTCCATCTCAAGAAAGAGATTTCCCTTGGTTTTGGTTAATGATTTTACAAGGTATTCATGGGTTAAGTTTCAGCATTCCAAGGACGAAGTGTCATCCCATCTAAAAATCTTGTTCACTGAGCTTGAAGTGAATAGAGTTAAGATCAGAGGTCTAAGAAGTGATAATGGTACAGAATTCAAGAATGCAGTTCTCTTAGATTACTGCAGTGCTAAAGGTATCAGACATCAATTCTCAGCTCCCAAGACTGAACAGCAAAATGGAGTGGTGGAAAGGAAAAATAGAACCGTGATTGAAGCTGCAAGAACAATGCTTGCTGAAGCTGGTTTGCCTACTTATTTTTGTGCAGAAGCTGTTAGTACTGCATGCTTCACTCAGAATAGATCTCTTATTGTGAAAGGAAAAGGAAAGACTCCATATAAGCTGATGACAGGAAGAAAGCCAAATGTAAAATTCTTCCATGTCTTTGGATGCAAGTACTTTGTTTTGAAGGACTTTGAATAGGTTAGAAAGTTTGACGTTAAGGCTGAAGAAGCAACCTTTATAGGATATTCCTTGACCAGCAAGGCTTCCAGAGTTTATTTGTTGGAAAGATAAGTTATCATTGAATCCATCAATGTCAACTTTGATTATAATAAGTCTACTAGTCTTGAGGATGAAGGTTTTATGGAGGTTCTGCGATTTAAAAATGAATCAGATGGAGAAAGTGATGATGAAGTTCATGGGACTACAAATGAAGTTGATGCAGTTCCAGTTCAAGATGAAGTGCCCAGTCCAGCAGTATCAAGAGATGTCACTTCAATTGATGTCAATTCTTTGGATATCAATCCTTCAGGGAGCACTGCACATTCTGAATCTGCAGTGTCACCTATTCAGTTTTCAAGCAATCAATCTTTGGAAGATTTGTCAGTTGGAGGTCCTAATCTAATCTTGGAGAATGAAATTGGAAGTATTGAAGAAGGAATAGGAGCCTTGAACTTAGGGGGGAACTGCAAATAATGAAGCATCATCCAGTAGGAGTTTGCCTCCCCAATTTAAGTGGACTGAGGATCATCCTCCAGAATTGATCATTGGAGATGTTAATGAAGGAGTAAGGACAAGAAGGAGAGCAAATCAGAATAAATGTTTGTATGGATGCTTTCTTTCTCAAGAGGAACCAAATATAGAAAAGGTGGGACTTGGAAGAGGAAGGGAATCACCTTCGACGTGAGGCAAGAGTTCATCGTACTCGGACCATCCAGGACCTCCTTTCTTCGGATGAAAACAGATAGCAAAAGCACGTTACTACCACCAGAATCCGCCATCAAGTATACAATAGCTGCTGGGACGCCATTATGAATTCTCTTAACGAACAACTACCGTCAACTGATCTTTCCTCTCTAAGTTACCCTATGGAAAGATGATGCCCCCTCAGATACTGATGGAGGGCCTCTATAGACTTAGCTCTTGTTATGTATTTTTCTTTTTGTATTATCCTTGTGCGCTTGACATCCCTCCTCGTTCAAAAAGAATGGATCCTCATTTGAGCACCATATGTAATCTCCAAAAGCCCCCATGATTCACTTCGGGTCCCGGTAGCAATAGACTTCTTCTTCTGGCAGCTTCTCATACCATTGAAGTACCTTACTCTTGAGGTCTTCATATATTTCTGCTCCCAAACTTTGAGATAGCTCCTGCAGGTCGAGTATTAGATCTGTCTTCTCATTATAATAAGGCAAACGACTGGTATTAAAGCCTTCAGGTAACTCTATGGCTTGAATCCTCTTGGTGAAATGTTTGCATAGTTCTTTGATCCCTTGAATGTAACACCGGGTATGTGTTGCCCTCATTCTTGGAAACTCCCTATCTCTATCATGGAAGGATTATAGTTTCCTCTCTTGATTATCTAAAGCATATCCTTGAACTTCCTCTATTCTATCTACTGTAGGGAAACTCACTATGGCTTTCTCTTGGGAAACCTTGACCTCGAACTCCCGTAGCATTGGCCTTCCCAATAGAGCAGCATAGACTGATCATGCCTAAAGTAACAGCCAAGTAACACGGTAAGAAGACATACCTAAAGTGATAGCCAAGGGAATACTTCCCTCTATACAAACTTCCCTATTAGCCAGACCGAATATTGCCCCATTGTGTTCATTCAAATGTATATCTAAGTATCCTAGTCAATGAAAGGTATCATAGAATAGAACGTTTATCTCTTTTCGTTCGTCTACGAAGACTCCACCCAACTCCATGCTAGCTATCTAGACCTTGATTGTCCACGGATCTCCCATCTGAGGTAGTCCTTCGATCCTCTCGCCTCTGAGAATCCATCTTCTCATGGTCATCTAAGTATAATTCCTGCCCCCAGTGGCTCCATTACTAATTGCCTCCACTGAACAAGCTCTCCCAATCCTCTGGCCTCCTGGATGAGTGCCTACTCCATTCTTCATAGGAAATTTTACCTTTAATTAATAGGTAATTAATAGGTCGATGCTACAGCTTTGAACTAATGTAAGGCCACTCTTCCTAATATTGTATTGTAGCTGGTGGAGCCTTCACCATCCTGAAATTTACCATCTGCACTGCTTCAGTAGAGCCTTGTCCTAGAGTAACAGGGAGCTTTATGGTTCCCTCGATCGGGATTTCTAATCCATCTAACCCAAATATTTATACAGCAGATGGAACTAGTTGACTTTCCTGATATCTCATCTTCAAATAGACCATGTGAAAGAGAACATCCACAAACGCTCCTATGTCCACCACACTTTTATCGCTAGAGTGTTACCTATCACAGACATGATAACCAGGGAATCTTTATGCGAATATTGGATCCCTTCCATATCTTTGTCGTCAAAAGAAATTACATGTTCAATATGAGCTCACTTGCTAGGTTTCCCTATGTTCAGAACAAAACTCTTGCTTTAGATATTATGGACAAAATCTTTGGTTCAGAAGCATCAAATCCTTAACTTTCCTAATCATTGAGGAGCCAAAAAATAATCCAAGGACTATAGATCCTTCTGAATTGATGCATACTTCTCCTTTTAGTGATCAGGTTACTGGTGATCCATCCGTGGAGTTAGATTCAAGTATTTTAACTCCTTTTTCGGGTATACAAAGTATGTCAGGGGAGGATAGAGCCACCTTGAAAATAAATACCTCCCAAAGCTCTATTCCTTTGCCTTTAGGACACATGGCACGGAATTTTCCTTCACCGGCTACTAATATAGTTGTAGATGCCTTGATATCAAGAGCAAACCCAAGCCCATAGGAACCCTCTTAGGGAAACAATAAGTGAGCTTGAGGTAACATTATGTGAAAAAGAGAGGCAGAACTCAACCCTTGAGATAGCTCTGGCAAAAGAATCAGCTGAGTGTGAGAAGACACTTAGCAGTGTCAGTGAGCTAGGGAAATAAATATCTTAGAAGACAAAGAAAAAGAAAGTTGTGTGAGGGAGGATGAGATTCTCCAAAAAGAAAAGAGTGTGGGTGGGGGTCTGAGTATTCCACCAACCACATTGGTTGAAGCAACTACAGATGGGGATAGCTTAGTTGAAATGAATCTTGATGATATTGTTTAAATTGTAAACGAACTTGAAAAGAAATTCTCCCCTGATCAGGCTATTAAGCATCAAGGGACAGAAAAAAAATCCATCAAGTGAGAAGGATCAGGGGACAACTCAAGCTAAGGATATTTCTTTAGATTAGGGGACAGCTGTGGCTGATATTATATCCTCTATTTTGATGTTGAATGTTGTCAGCCAAATCCAAATGATGTGTACAATAAATTAATTGAATAAATGGAGAAGTTAGATCCAAAAAGAGCATTCTCATTTGCTCACCATAAAACTTATAATGGTTCAGATCTACTACAATTCAATAAGGAGCTCATGCAATAAATTAAAAGAACTAAAGATATGCTAACAATTATATTTTTAAAAGCTCAATATATGGAGGCAATCAATATGGATTTCGAAAGGAGATGCTTGAAAACTGAAATGAAAAACAAGATGGAGTTTCTTGAGATACATGTCACAACCATAGTGGACAAGAAGACCAGCTATAACATCTTGAGAGCTGCTCAGAAGGCAGAAAGTGTGTCAACTTCCTTGGAATCAAGACTTGAAAAGCTGGACGTAAATCACAAATCTATATCAGAAAATATGGCCATTATCTTTCACTAATCTTGGCTAATGATAATGCCAAAAGGGGGGAGAGAATAAGTGTGGCTCAGTCATTACATAGCAAGTAGAAATTATGATCTAGAAAAGCTCACTAACGCTGATAGGTTGGAAATTCAGGAGTTCTCTAAAATGTCCAAAATGACTGCAAAAGAAAAGGAGGAATACAGTTTGAAGAAGGGCAATGACTTAATTGCTAAATGGATATCTGAAGATCGATTGGTTTCTGCTCCTAAAGGCAGGGGAAAGAAAGGGAAGGCTGGCTATACTGATTCAGATGTAGTAATAGCAGCTTCTCTTAAAATTCAAGATAAAATAATGAAGGACTGTGAGGAAGAAAAGAAAGAGTTAGCTTCAGAGGAGGAAGTTCCATCAGGGGACAAAGGGAAAGGTAAAGCTAAGTCAGGGGAGAAATCCATTTCTGAGAAGGACTTAGATAAGAAGAAATCTTCAGTCATTACCATTAAAGAAACCTATAAGTCAAGTCCAAAACCTTCCAATGATCCTCATCCTCCTCTTTCAAGTGGAAATAAACCTCTTAGGCCTGTATAATCAACAACCTCCAATCATTCTCGGCTATAATATCCAGTAAATCTCAACCTCAAACTAAACATCAACCTTCAACTCAACACAAAAAGACCATTTCTCAAATCCAATACCCTCAACTACAGTAACCTATGCCTACAGGCCAAGGTATTATGGGAGTAAAAAGCTCTACAAGGAAGTACATCCAAAATCCACCATCAATGTTGTTCAAGGTTCTGAAACGAAAAGTCAAGGTCTTTCTCTTGTAAAATATGTTATGCTAAGAATTCGAGAATTCCAACAACACTTGGGGAAGATCGTGGAAATTCAAATAATGGTCAGCAGTAGCAGGCAAGAAGAAATTTTGATCAAGTTTAATATGAGATATGAGCAGCCAAGATCTGTTTCTTGGGAATTCTTTAATTACATGGATGGATGGCAATTAAATTGCATTAAGCATGAGGTCTCAAGGTCTGCTCTTGGAAAGAAACTGGTTGACAAGATAGAAAATCTTCAAAAGACAATTAACGATGCTGTTGGTAGATTTCATGCTCATGGTGAGCCTCTAAAATTCTTTTATGTTGATGAAGATGGAATTGAACAGAAGACGTCTTTGAGAGAAACGGAATATCTTTCCACTCCCGAACTAGAATACATTCTAAATGAAATAAAGGAGCACAGAAATGAGCTAGTGTTAAGAGTAAGGGAATTTATGGTGAAGATCTTGAATAGAAGAGAAGGACCAAGTCAAGGAGTTAAACCTTCATAGGAATACATGAAGACTTGTTGCTATCCTCAACCTGCAGCAATGTTCCCAAGGTACATTGTTGACTTGGATAGTGTTGACTACTATGAAAATGGAAAGGTGCATACTATATCATTGTAGAATATGGCTATGTATCCTGAAAAGATGGAGTTTGTCTATAATTTGATCAAGAATGTGGAAAGCATCAACCTCAGAACTATCAAGTTACATATTGAGACGCACTTCAAAGTCATGCTGGGGGAAATGAGCTGGAAACATTTGGCACTGAAGTTGGTGGCTATGAATAGAATATAGGAGCGGGATAAAATTCAAGAGAGGATTATGACACTGGAAATTGAAAGTTTGTTTCTGCAGGAATAGTTAATCCTCTAGCTGAATACTCCAAGCTCATGAGATCTAAGTGATAATACACTTTTCTCATTAACTGTAAGTTTCTTGTAAATATCTTTCTTTTTATACATGTACAATTCTTTTTGTATATCCTTAATTTTACTCCTATTTATTTTGTTTTGACATCATCATCATCCATCAAACCTGATTTATGCCAATCACTTTGATAACACACAAATGTGGGGAGATTGGTAGGAATAATATTTTGATGATGATGATGTCCTAGAAGTAGTAGTAGAATAAATTGCTCAATACTTGTATAGAATTTAAAAGAGCAAAAAGTTAGAACAAAATTCTGTTGGAAAAAATTAACTCATCAGGGGAGATACAATCAGGCAAAAAAATAAAGCTTCAGGGGACAAATTAACTTGTCAGGGGAGAAGCATCCATCAGGGGAGTTTGTACTTCAGGGGAGTAATATGCATCAGGTTACAAGATAACTTCAGCGGAGCAAAGTCCTACATAAGGGAAGGAATATGATCAGGGGACTTTGGTTATTTTTCCAGCTGTAGCATCAAGATTAAATATGATGATGGAGCATCAATTCTGTTAGTAATATTACAGAATTTGGAAAGATGCTGGTGGTCCTAAATACAGGTTTCCAATTATGCTTAGCTAATTGAGGAAAGAAGGGACATAGAGTGCAGTATGTCAACATCAATTGGTCCACACAAAAAGACAAAATAGGAGGACAAATAAAGCATGTTGTGCACATGTCAGGGGACTTTTTGTAGCCTTCTTTTCTTGTATAAATAGAAGCCTTGTATTCAGGAATAATACTGATCTCAATTGATACAAATTCTTTGTGAGAAAGAAGCTTTGTATTGTGAGAGATACAGAGAGTTTGTTTTGTAGCTTGCTGAGAATTTCATTTGAGAGTAGCTGTTTTTCATAAACAGATTGTAGCTAGGAAAGCAAGTTTGCCTATCCTAGAAAATTCTTTAAATTTTTAATGAGAATTAAACTTTGATAATTTTGTTGGTGTTATTTATATTCTTCAAATTGTTCATATATGTTCTTCATCTTTCTTTTTTTTTTTGGATGAATGATTTGTATATATAAAAAAGGCAACGGTACAAGAGGCTTTACCTGAGTGAGTCTGATTAGGGTTAGCCTATGAACGAGCCATCTTAAAACAGATGGGTCATTAAAAGGCCCTAACCAGTAAGCAAAAATAGCTTAGAATAAGCTAAAAGCAACAAACAGCTAAGCTAGAGAAAATTACAAATCTAACAGTAAACTAGTTTGCAATATAGACTAATTAATCCAGTGCATCCATTTTGGATTCTTCTTTGCCTTTTTCTGGAACCAGTTGGAGTGGCTTGCTCTTGCCTTGATGTCAAAAAAAATGTTACGAAGCAGCTGACCAGGAGCCAAGAGGGCAGTGTTGTGCATTCTCATATTCCTTTCTTTCCATATGTGATATGCCATAACATAGATGGACAGAACCACTAAGGCCTGGTGGGGTTTTGGTAGAGCTAGGGTTATCAGCCAAATTTCAAAATGAGACCAGGATGTGAACTGGCATTTCAAATAAAGAGATCCCAGCAACTTTTCTAAGATAAATCCAGTGTAAGCACAATGCAAAAAGAGATGATCTCCATATTCAAGGCCAGAAACACACAAGTACCATTGAGTGGAAGTATTCAGGCCAAGGCTGTGAAGTCTTACTAGGGTTGGCAATCTGTTTTGGATGAGTGTCCAAAAATTAAAAGCATGCATGGGTATAAATAGTTTATGCCAACAATTTTATGCCAGTCCACATTAGGCAAAGTAGGTCTAATGCATTTCCATTTGTGCTTTGTTTTAACCCTATCCAGGGGTAACCCATGTCATGTGATGTTGTCCTCAGATTGAATATCAAGCCTGGTTGAAAAATCAAAGGTGGCCTTCCATTGCTGCCAGGTCATTGAGTTGTAGTGGTGGTGAACATTGTCATCATGCAGTTTCCAAGCTCCATCATGAATGATCTCTTGGACTAGGGCACAAGGTCTCAATCTAGATGCAATAATGACCTGAGAAGTTGGGAACTGAGATATGCATGAGTGCTTATACCATGGTTCAAACCACATAGAAGTGGTCTTCCCATTGCCAATATGGTAACAAATGTATGGCAGGACTAGTGGCCTCAACTTTAAGACTTGTCTCCATATCCAGGAGCAGTCATAAGGGATGTGAATACTCCAAAAATAGTTGTGTTTCCCAGCCAAAGAAGTTGAAGAAATCCACCTTTCCCAGAGAGACCTGGGCTTTTTAGAAGCCACCTGAAGAAGTTGGAATACTATTTGAGCCTTATTCCATACAGTGGGTCACCTCAACCCTAGTCCTCCTTCATTTTTAGGGGTACAAATCTTTGTCCAGGAAACCTTAGCTCCCCTCTTGGTAGAAGAATCCCCTTTCCAAAGAAACCTAGTCAAGGCCCTTTGGATTTCATGCATGACAGATTGAGGGAGGATAAATACATGGCTCCAGTATGCTTGAATTGGCATCAAGACAGATGAGATGAGTTGTGCCCTACCTGCAAAGCTTAAATATTTGTTTGTCCAGCAGCCAATTTTCTTAACAATTCTTTCCAGCAGAGGCCTATAATTGTTGATGGAAAGTTGATTGGAGATCAAAGGCATCCCAAGGAACCTTACTGGTAAAGTGCCCAAGGGAATACCATAAGTATCAGTAAACCAACTAACAAGTCCAGGTTCACCATTAGCAAAGTAGCAGTTGCTTTTTTCAGGGTTTGGTCTCAGGCCACCTAGTTTAGAAAAGGCCTCAATTTGCTTCATAATGAAGAGCAAATATGCTTGGCTAGCATGAGAAAATATCAACACATCATCAGCAAAAAACAAGTGGTTGAGTTCCAGTTTCTTACATTTCCAGTGATAGGTAAATTGCTCTAGTCTTGGCTTCAAAAGATTGGAAAAAGCTTCCATAGCCAAGCAGAAAATGTAAGGAGACAAGGGGTCTCCTTGCCTCACCCCTCTTTCCCCTTTGAAGAATCCACAAAGAGCTCCATTTAATTTAACTGAGAACCAAGGGCTGGTGATGAAAACCCTAATCCAGTTAGTGAAGATTGGAGGAAATTTCATCTTGTCAAATAAAGCCAAAATAAACTCCCAATCCAATAAGTCAAAGGCCTTGTGCAGATCCAGTTTAATTGCACACTTAAGTAAGCCAGTTTGCCTTTCATAGCCTCTAAAAAGCTCCTGAGCCATCAATACATTGTCTGAAATCCTCCTTCCTGGGATGAAGGCATTTTGGGACTGACTAACAAGAGAAGCAATAATACTTTGGAGTCTTGTAGTCAATACTTTGGAGTCTTGTAGTCAAGAGAAGCAATAACAAGAGAAGCAATAATGCATTTATAAATGGTAGTGCAAAGTGATATTGGCCTGAAATCCTTCATGTTGGCAGCATTTGGAACCTTAGGGACCAAGAAGATAGCTGTCCAGGCCACATCTCTAGCAAGGAATCCATTGGTGAAGAAGTGCTTAACTGCCTTGCAGAAGTCATCTCCAATAATATGCCAGGTTTCAAGATAGAACTCCAAGGGGAAGCCATCAGGGCCAAGGGCCTTTCCCCTCCTCACACTCTTCAAAGTGTCCCAAATGAGCTCATTTGTTATGGGAGCAGTCAACTCAGGCCATTGAGAAGAATGAACCAGTAGCAAATTTGGAAGCTCAAAATCAGTTAGGTTGAGAGAGGTTCCAATAGATTGCTGGAAGTAATCTACAGCCACAGTTGCAACATTAGAGTGACCAAAAACCAAGTTACCCAAGTTATCATAAAGAGAAATTACTTTGTTGGAGTTCCAATTTGCCTTGATTTTCTTAAAAAAGAAGCTTGTGTTGGAATCTCCAAGAGTTAGCCAATTGATCCTGGACTTTTGAGCAAGCAAAGATTCTTCATTAAGCAAGGCTTGTGAAAGTTGAAAAGTAAGCTCCTTTTCTAAAGCAAGAAGGGCAGAATCATGATTGGCCAGAGGTATTTGACACTGAACTTCATGAAGCTTTCTCCTGAGGTTAGCAACATTGTGGTGGAGCTTCCCATTTTCACTGTTGAGTCTGATCAGTGCTTGTTTTACAGCTTTGAGCCTATATGTGAATGCAAGCATTGGATTACCATGATAGGGTGTAAGCCAAGCATTGGCCACAGCATCAAGAAAACCAGGCAAGGTGGCAAAGAAGTTATGGTATTGAAATGCCTTAGGGACTGTTGTTACAGAAGCATTCAAAGTGAGTAAAAGTGGAGAGTGATCAGATAAGCCTCTTGGAAGGACTTGAGCTAGAGCATTGGTGAAGAGAGAAAACCAACTTGCATTTCCAAGCATTCTATCTAATTTTTTAAAAATAGGAGTTTCCTCTCTTTTGTTCCACCAGGTGAAGATTGGACTAAAGACGTGTGTAATTGAAACCATGCCCCCAATGACGAGACCAAAAACAAGTAAATTGTAGTACTAGCTGAAGTTATACTTACACGTTCTTCATCTTACTTGTTTTTATTTGTGAAAAAGCCAAAAAGTAGTGAGAATTGTATTCACCCCCTCCTCCAATTCTCTTAAGATTAGACATATTATTTTCAACATTTACAAATTCTCCTAGAACATTACACTTGAAGCACTTTCTCTTTGATTCTCAACTAAATTCTTATCATCCACCAATGGCTTGTTGAAATATTTTATGGTTCCAGTTGGTTTTCTCAGCTTGAGTCTTAAAAATCTCTTGGCTAGATAAGCTACAAAATCATCATCAAGACATTCCAATTCTTCAAGGTATAGCACTCAGATTCATTCTTATTGTAAGTGTTATCTTCCCCTGATCGATCTTCATCATTTTCTTCCACTGATAATTGCTTCATCAAACTACTTGGTTCATAAATCTTGCATGTATTTTCTCTATGCTATGAGAACAATATGTTTAATCTTTCTTGAGTCAATTTGCATATCTTGTTTTTTTATCACTATTTCATAGGTTTGCAAATTTCCAAACAGATCTTCAAGAGACATAATTTATATTATGGCTAGAATTTTTTATTCTTATCCTTGTGGAAGAGCTCTCATAAACTTGTTGTTTATGTCTTTCTTTTCATACTCCTTGCGATGAGCCTTCAGGTCATTAATGAGCTTATTAAATCTGTTGAAGATATCATATAGAGTTTCTCTATTCATATGAAGAAACCATTCATAACTTTGAATAAGCATTTACAGCTTATTTTCTCTCATTACAGCAGTACCATCACAAATTATTTCAATATTATCCAAAACCTCGTTGGAGGTTTTGAGATTCAGAACATTGTTGAGTATATCAACATCAAGACCTTTATAAAGTATAACAACAATCTTTCTATCCTTCCTCACTTGTTGTCTTTCTTCCGAAGTCATCTCGTTTTTAGCTTTAGGAACCAGATGTAAAAACGGGGGGGGGGGGGGGGGGGGGGGTTAAAAAA
>JAUEJK010140803.1:0-11151 GCA_032274865.1 Eryngium alpinum | reverse complement strand
ACCATTCAAAAGAATTAATACAATTATTCTTTTGATATATTGTGTCTTTTGTCTTCTGATTTTAATAGTTATAAAGCTTGAATACAATTAGATTTTAGTTTAATCGAAAAACAGTCAAAAAATCTAATTGATTGTATTCAACCCCCCTTCTACAATCAATCTTAACTCATTGTTTCGGGACAAACAGAAGATTATAGAACACTTCTTCATATACAACATTGGCAGTAACTTTAGAATTATTACCCGCATCATTGAGAATTAGAAAATGCAAACCATCAGGTGAAGTAACTCGTGAAACAACTACATAGAACTGACCATGTGAAAACACCGGCTTTGGTAAAAAAAGACCAACTGTGTCCAAGGGATTGTCCTTGACTCTTATTTACAGTCATTGCAAAACAGAGCTGAACAGGAAACTGAACTCTTTGGAAGGGAAAACCATTTGTATCAGCTGGCTCCATCTCCATTCTAGGAATTAAATGCTTAGAACCAACCTGTGATCCACATAAAATTTGACATTGAATATTGTTACTCATGTATTTGGTCACAATCATCCTGGTTCCATTACAAAGGCCCATAATCTGATTCAGGTTTCTCACAAGCATCACAACACAACCAACTTTGAGCTTAATTTCATGCTTTGGCAAACATGGCATGTTCAAAGAATTCAAATATTCGACAGGAACAGAATCCGAATATTCCTCATCTTCAATCCTGTTATCAGTGAGTGTATCTTGACTTAGATACGTGTGCATTTCACCAGGAATGATATCCAAAAGATAAGAATTAATGTCATCAACAATAGCATTGGTTGGAGTAAGTATTGCTCTCTGTCTAAGATAAGACTCACTTCTCAAATTAGAAACAAAATCCGCATAAATTGTATGAACAATACTTTGCACTGGATTTATTTTCCCACTTATTAAGAACTGTTAAGGAATCTCAATTTCTGGATCAACTACAAAATCATTTGGATGGATATTTGGAACCAAACCGTTACCTACGTCCAAAACCCACTTGCTAAACGTAGCAATTTTCTCATTCTCAGCATCAGATTTACCCGAATTCAAGCGCATGTTCGTCTTCAGCAAAAAAACTTTACATTTATCCCATGATTTAGACCAGTTTAATAATGTGGACACAATTTCTGCTCTACTACCTTTGGGAATTACCGGCAATATCTGGCGAAAATCTCCTCTAAATACCACAGTGATACCACCAAACGACATTTTTTATCTCCTCTTATCAACAGCAGACATAATATCCTTCAAAGAGCGATCAACAGCTTCAAATGCATGACGATGCTGCATTGGAGCTTCGTCCCATATGATCAAATTTGTATGCTGGAGTAACTCTGCAATATTTGTGCCATGTTTTATTCCGGCCATCGAATGATGATCTAACTTAAGGGGAATATGAAATCTTGAGTGAACTGTTCTTCCACCAGCCAGTAAAACAGCAGCGATACCGGATGAAGCAACAGGCAGTATAATCTTGCCTTCACTGCGCAACCGACAACAAAGTGTTTTCCACAGGTAAGTCTTACCACAACCACCACTGCCTTAGATAAAAAATAATCCACCTTTCTGTTGTTCAACACTTTGAATAATTGAATTGTAAACATGTAGCTGCTCAGAATTTAGATTAGAATGCAATTGTTTATGTTCAGCCTTCATCTCATCCCTGTTGTAGCTGGTTTCTTTGGCAATAAGACTATTGGAAACAGAATCAATATAGGAATCAGCAGGAAATGGCATTGTCTCAAAATTTTTAAGACTCTTTCCAACTTCGTTAAGAAGCTTTTCAATTTCTGAAAAAGGGAATTTGAATACAGTTATTATGTATTAAACACATTTACATAATAAACTATATAACTGACTTGTAACATAATAACACAGGTAAACAAAAAAGCAATAAAATTGTACCCGCCAATGCAAACTGTTCAATATCATATTCAGAAAGATGCAGATCTGGATTATTTATTAATTTGCGTCGAGAGTAGAGAATATCTTCAGACATACTCTTCCAATGTTGAGTCCAAAGCCGCAAAGGATCTGATACAGGAGAACCTGTAAGTATATGAACAAACAACTCTCTTAACTGTCTTGGCATAGATGTTTTTGCATTCTCAGCCATTGCCATATGCCATTGGTTGTCATTTTTCAATAAGCCAAGTGCATCACATGTTTCTTTAAATGTCTTATAAACAACACCATTAATTGTTCTGAGATCCTCATAAGAAGTAGCACCCTTAGCATGCGTCAATAACATCCTCAAATAGAAAAGATCTCCACTCGATGCGTGTATTTCACAGAGTCGACCAATTACATGTCCCTTCTCACGCTCCTTCCATTTACATTCTTTACTTAACCAAGTAAAACCTTGAGGAAAATCAGAATAAATAAAATTCCTTGCAGTTGGAATTGTTTTGTTTGCAACAAACCATGCTTCTAACTTACTTTTAGTTTCTCTTGCCTTATCCACAACTTGATGCAAATTGGCAGTTCGATTAAAAGTAACAGATTTCCCATCAGGAACATGGACTGGTAATCTATCGACAAATGGATAGCGAGAATGAATATCAAAACCAAGTATCCTCCAAGCAGCTTCAGAAGCACATACATACTGCCCATCTAAATAATGTTTGATCTCATCTGTCTTTTTTGCTTGTCATTGGATGGATCAGAAGAAGAATAAGCATTTTTCTTCCTCAACAACATGGTAGCAGTATCATGTCCTTTCAAGCAGTACGTGAACAAATATTTAATAGATCTTGAATTATTACAAATTTCCAGGTTTATGTGACACTGGAAACGAATTAGCAAATCCCTGTTATAAGGCACAACAAATTGATTGTCCAAATCAATACATTTCCTCTTGATACTGCAATCTATTCGACGTCGACGGTACATGGGAAATCCACAATCATCAAAATATGTAATACCATTATACCTAAAATTGAATAATACTCGTTAATATAAGAAATTATTCTCAACTATACAGTTTACTAATATAAACAATTTTAAAAAACAGACAAAATTTAAAAATACTATTTACTTTTTTGGGAAATGGCGTATACACTTGCCTTTGACTATGCAAGGAGATAGTTCACAATCATTACCACACGGACCATGAATCATGTAATTTTTTACCGCATTGTACCCAACTGGATCAACATTTTTATCTGGAATTTCTGCACATACCAGCTCATCGACATGTTCTCATTTCTTTGGACGATCATTTGGATGCAACCAAATTAACATGTGAACATTGGGAAGACCACACTTCTGAAACTCAATGACATGCATCACTGCAAAATTAATTAAAACTAAAAATTAAATAAATGAAAATGGCATTATGAGTAATAAAATGAGAGAATATTTGATGAGTAAATGCAAAAAATAAAATTATATGCTAAAGCTGTAAAACTAAAGAACTACTCTATAACTTACAACCAATGCACCGTCTTCTTTATCAATTCTATCAGTTGATCAAGCTTTAATTTGAAGTCTCGAGCAATGACATCTGGAGCATCGTTTACATCAACACCTGGTAAATAATCGAGCATGCGTTGAATCTCAGGCCATTTTGTATTACACGTCATCGTGAGGAACAAAGATGGATGACCAATAGTCCGATAGATTGACAAAGCATCCTTGAAGTACTGATTCATGTAACGATTAGAACCCACAAAAGTAGCTGGAAGTATAACATTCTGACCAACATGCTCAGGATTATGATCACCTATTCGCAAAGAATCATGAATCGATCTATACAAATCAGAGAGGATTATTTTCTGATTATTCCTAATCCAATCCAATCTATATTATTCAACATCAGCGAATGCATCAACTACGAACTGCTGCCACAATCGTCCGATAAGATGCAATGTCAAAGCTTCATCAGTCCTGATCATGAGTTTATAAGCATAATACTCCCTCATTGAAACAGTTGTACGATGTTTTGCCTTGTCAGGACTATCATCTGAATCTTCAGTGTTCTTTTTGTCCTTAACCTTTCGCTTAAGCGGGATTTCAAGATGAAATCCATCATCACCATAAGGAAATAGCAAGGGATACTGTAGTTGCATGAAGTGGACAAATGTCTCATGGATTCTCTTGAGGAACTTTTGTTTGGTCTCCACAATAATATCTCTGAAACTGCAGTCTTCTTCAACATCTCCGACTAATAATGCAGCAACCTCATTGGAAGGACCAATATGGTTAACACAGCCTGAAGCTGCCTTTGAGGAAATTAACACCAACTTAAATTCATCTGGTTCATTCATCTTGAAACGATCTCTAGCCATGCGAAAACCCTTAACCAATTTGTTGTTCTCATCAAGCATTTTCAGCAATCCATGAACAATCTCAGGATCAACAGAATCAGAAGAAGAAACAGCATCAATTCTATTTTTTATTTCGTTCTCTGTGTCATATATGTACAACTGACAGAATTTTGGAGTATGGCCTTCCGCAGGAAGCAAACTCCCAATAAGATGATGATTTTGACCATTTAATTTAAATACATAAGGAGCTCGACCATCTCTATTTATTTTATGATCAATCTTACCACCAGTGGAAGAAAAGGAAAACATAGAATTGTATCGACGAATATTCTGCTTGTAATGATTAGTCTTCGCACCGCCAGAAAGCAAAGAATTCAGAAAAGGTGGAGGATGCCTCTCTTCCGGAAGCAGAACTGCACCATCCCTGCAGCATATTGAGAATGTGGGAGATTTATTTTTTCTAGATTTATTGTTGCGCTCTCCAATCCACATTCGAGATTTACATTTTGGACAAATTTGATCTGGTCCTCCAAGATCCATGTAACCGGACCAAAGATCTATAAGAAAAGTATAATTAAAAGTTAAAATCAAATAGAGAAAATGTGCACAACAATAAAAGTATAAATACAATAAAGAAAAATACAAACACGTAAACTAATTAACCTTGGCAATCACCAGGTCCTTCGGAATTCATATATTCATGAGGATCGAAATCATCATCTTCAATATCAGAATCATCGGAATAGTCTAGAAACAAAGCAATCTATAAATATCAACTAATAAAACAGGTTAACTTTCCAAAAAATTGTAAATATTACCATTATGTGTTATATCGTCCTCGTCATTAGGTGAATGGTTGGAATTGTTAGCTCCATGTTCCAAATTAACAGAAGATGATTGTAAATGAGAAACTCCCATATGTGGAACAGTTTTTTCGATATTATTTGGACATCCACCTAACATTTTGATAAGGCACATAAGAAATTGAAGCAAAAAATATGTTCATTAAAGAATTAATCATTTAGCATACCAGAAACACTCGAACTGCCAGTATACCATTCTGCAACAAAAACGTATTATAATACTTTAAAATTGGAAGGCAGAAGCAAACAAAAATATTAATTTCTAACCACACATTCATGTCCAATTTTTGCAAACCTGGAATACGAATTCCGAGTGTAGAAGATGATGGTACAGTGACATTTAGATTCTTAACTATATCACTGCTAAATGACTCCTTATTTATGTTTGCAGCCAGATAAGATTTTTTATTGGCTTCACTTAAACTCCGCTTCATGTTAGTGGAACATTTATTTCCTCCCACTTCACATTATTCGACCAAAAAAAAAGGCACATCAAGAAATATTAATCACTAATGAAATATTCAAAAATTAAAGTATAGAATTTTGAAATAGCCGCATACCTTCAGAAGTTTGAGAAGCAATAACAGAAGTCGGAAGTTGACAGAACTTGGAATTGTTACACGTGTTTGAAAATCCAGGTATCGTATTTTCATGTTTATTAGAATTATGATCTGTGCAAATATAAGTACATAATATAACCATAAATAAAATTAGATGAAGCCAAATAGTTCATATACATAAAATGCAAATATCAGAAGATTTAGAACTTTTAATAAGTGGCTAACAATTGTCGCACGTAAATACTTAAAATTACACAAACCTCAATGAGAATTTGAGGATCCGAATTTTGTGATTAATAAATTATATACAAAAGTCCTCTTTTATTTCCTCCCACTTCACATTATTCGACCAAAAAAAAGGCACATCAAGAAATATTAATCACTAATGAAATATTCAAAAATTAAAGTATAGAATTTTGAAATAGCCGCATACCTTCAGAAGTTTGAGAAGCAATAACAGAAGTCGGAAGTTGACAGAACTTGGAATTGTTACACGTGTTTGAAAATCCAGGTATCGTATTTTCATGTTTATTAGAATTATGATCTGTGCAAATATAAGTACATAATATAACCATAAATAAAATTAGATGAAGCCAAATAGTTCATATACATAAAATGCAAATATCAGAAGATTTAGAACTTTTAATAAGTGGCTAACAATTGTCGCACGTAAATACTTAAAATTACACAAACCTCAATGAGAATTTGAGGATCCGAATTTTGTGATTAATAAATTATATACAAAAGTCGTCTTTTCTTTGTAAAAAAGACTTTTATATATAATTTATTCATCAAAAAGTCAAAATCTCAAATTCTCATAGAGGAATGTGTAAGTTTAAGTATTAAGCTCGGCAGATTATCAACCACTTATTCAAACTTAAAATGAATATAATTTTCAAAGATGATAAGGAATTAAACAAAAAGATTACAAAGTGATAATAAGTATTACTGTTTGATATGTTATATATGTTATATTAATAAAATTCATTAAGTAAATATTTTATTCTTTAGAACTTTTAATAAGTGGCTAACAATTGTCACACGTAAATACTTAAAATTACACAAACCTCAATGAGAATTTGAGGATCTGAACTTTGTGATGAATAAATTATATACAGAAGTCCTCTTTTCTTTGTAAAAAAGACGTTTATATATAATTTATTCATCAAAAATTCAAATTCTCAAATTCT
The DNA here is from genome assembly GCA_032274865.1 of Eryngium alpinum. Taxonomy (NCBI): domain Eukaryota; kingdom Viridiplantae; phylum Streptophyta; class Magnoliopsida; order Apiales; family Apiaceae; genus Eryngium; species Eryngium alpinum. The sequence goes on along the minus strand of JAUEJK010140803.1, from coordinate 4,250 downwards.
CATAGAGGAATGTGTAATTTTAAGTATTAAGCACGGCAGATTACCAACCACTTATTCAAACTTATAATGAATATAATTTTCAAAGATGATAAGGAATTAAATAAAAAGATTACAAAGTGATAATAAGTATTACTGTTTGATATGTTATATTAAAAAAATTCATTAAATAAATATTTTATTCTTTTTAAATTTTTATAAGTGGTTAACAGTTGTCGCACATAAATACTTAAAATTACACAAACCTCAATAAGAATTTGAGGATCCGAACTTTGTGATGAATAAATTATATACAGAAGTCCTCTTTTCTTTGTAAAAAAGACTTTTATATATAATTTATTCATCAAAAATTCAAATTCTCATAGAGGAATGTGTAACTTTAAGTATTAAGCTCGGTAGATTACCAACCACTTATTCAAACTTATAATGAATATAATTTTTAAAGATGATAAGGAATTAAACAAAAAGATTACAAAGTGATAATAAGTATTACTGTTTGATATGTTATATTAAAAAAATTCATTAAATAAATATTTTATTCTTTTTAAATTTTTATAAGTGGTTAACAGTTGTCGCACATAAATACTTAAAATTACACAAACCTCAATAAGAATTTGAGGATCCGAACTTTGTGATGAATAAATTATATACAGAAGTCCTCTTTTCTTTGTAAAAAAGACTTTTATATATAATTTATTCATCAAAAATTCAAATACTCAAATTCTCATAGAGGAATGTGTAACTTTAAGTATTAAGCTCGGCAGATTATCAACCACTTATTCAAACTTATAATGAATATAATTTTCAAAGATGAAAAATATATTATCAACTGTTCAATGCTACCCTTGTATTAAAAAAAAGCCACCTAAACACATATCAATCACAACTTAATATGCAAAATTTCTAAATTAGAGGATTAATAAATTTTAAAACATAATGAGTAAATAAAAAGATAAAAACGTTGAAAACCTTTAACAGAATTTACACAACTTTTAGATTGAAGTAAGAGGAACATTTATTTCTTCTCACTTCACATTATTCAGGGGAAAAAGGCACAGCAAGAAATATTAATCACTAACCAAATGTTCAGAAATAAAAAGTATAAAGCTCGGCAGATTATCAACCACTTATTCAAATAGTTCAGAAATAAAAGTATAGAATTTTGAAATAGCCGCATACCTCCGAAAGTTTGAGAAACAATAACAGAAGCCGGTAGTTGACGTAACTTAGAATTGTTACACGTATTTGAAAATCTAGGTATCGGATTTGGATTCGATCGATCAATAGTAATTCCTATAAATTAAATACGGAAAATTTTAGATCAAATATCTGCATAATAGAATATCAATTGAAAAATAGAGATTTACAAATATGAAAATAAATCATACTGTCTAGATCAATTTCGGATAATCTCCTCCAAAATGGAGAATCAACTCTTGCATTGGAATTAATTCCTTTACCTGGTAGTTTGAAAAACAAAAGGAAAATCAAGGATTTATATATCACAATTAAAACCATATTCCAAAATTACAATGCAACAATAAAAATTATAAACCTGCTTGAGGTGTCGAGGAATGCAATTTTGTTGTATTTGTTGCTGCATTAGTAGACTGTACAGAAGGATTTGAATGATCTAAAACCATAAAATTCACATCATGTAGTATTTACATATATATTGGTTGAATTCATTTTGCAAAAAAGGAGAGTTTAATTAAATCCAAGCAAGTAAAAAGCCTCAAACTTGAATTCCATAATAATGGTGTATTTGAAATAAATGTCATTTTTTGAATACAGTTATCTAAGATATTTTACAAAACTTAAAAACATATACCGGATAATTTTTAAACATTGAAAAGAAAATGAGAAGAAGGCATAATAGAGTGGATAGATGATGGTTTAATAACTAAAATTGAAACAATAAGCATACACATCAAACCTGCAGCTGGAATCAACTGACATAGCTGCAGCTGGGAGCTGATTCAACTTCGTATGCGGGACTTTTTCACAATCATAAGAAACATTTTGATTTTGCATTGGCATAGCACAATCATTTACATGTTACATATATATTGGCTGTATTCAATTTGCAGGAAGGTGAGTTTCATTACATCTAAGCAAGTAAAAAGCCTCAAACTTGAAGTCATAATATAGTAGATATATCATGTATGATTGCTAAAATTGAAACAATAAGTATACATTTCAAACCTGCAGCTGGAATCAAATGATATAGCTGCAACTGGTAGCTGAATCAACTGCATACGCGGGACTTTTGGAACAAATGTAATTGTTTTACATACAGGATAAAGCATGTGTGATAACTAAAAAGTATAACATACGTAAACTTGAGATACCTGCACCATGGAAGCTTGGTATTCAACTGCTTACGCGGTATGTTCTCAAGTTGCCAACAAATATTTTAATTTTGAATACAGTAAACAAAAATATTATACAATACTCCGGAATATTGATTGGATAAATTTTTAGCATTGGAAAGGAAATTAGAAGGAGCTATATTCGACTGGACAAAGCATATATGATGGCTAAAAAGTATAGCATATGCTTACTTGAGATAGCTGCACCTGTAACCTTGGTATTCAACTGAGTATGCGGTTGGTTTTTATGTTGGCAAGAAACATTCAGATTTTGCAGCTGCATAGCACGATCATCTGCTAAGGTATTACTACCTTGTAAATTTGGATTAACATTTTCATCAAACCTATCCGTCAAATTAGTCCTCGTACTGGAAGCACCATTGAAAAATTGTTGTACAGATTTAACTCTCTGCTTCTTATCTGCATAAATATAAAATCATGGAAATACCAATATACCAAATATTGAAAAGAAAAAGACTACAAATAATTTATAATAAAGCACGAAAAAGCCCACCAATCTTTGAAGAAGAAGGTGAAGTTGTCCCTGCGAAACTTCTCTTCTTCAAACCTAATTAAAAGAAATCAATAAAGGGAAACAAAACCAACTCTAACCAATCATGTTCAACTGGATAAATAGGATATTAACTGTTAAAAAATCTCACCATTCTCATCCGAAGTTTGGCGTAACCGAGAAGAAAAGGGATCCATTGTTGATCAGAAAAGAAAAAACTTAGGTTGAAAGAATGTCCTCTGTTATGCAAAATCACTTACTACGTTCACAATAAAAAAAACTCATGTTAAAGACAATATTTGAATCTGATCGAAAGAATCAAACTGGAATATGGAGAGGGATGAAGCTCGAAAGCTTGTTGGAGAAGCAGAACGATTTTTTTGAAAAAAATTGGAAGAGAAAAACGTTACCTATTTTTTTGGCTTCAATTAGGGAAAGAATATTATAAGATATCTATATAATAGAATTCTTTTGTGTTTAAAATTCATACCCGAATTAATACCCGAGATTTATATGGATTGGATTACTTAGGTTAAACATGGAAATATGTTTTGTATATATGGAGGAAAAAGATCCATGGGTCATGAAACGGATATCCAACATCAAGTGGTATTCCAATAATATCCAAAAAAATATACAGCTGTAGTTTTGGAGCTGAGGGTATTTGGTGTAATTTGCCAAAGTCTTTAGGTTCAGGAATTAAGAATATATAGATTATTATATATTAAAAGATTCTGTATGAAGATTTATCCGTGATCTCGCATCTTTGTTCCAGCTTATTTTCTCAATTCGCTTTAGTCTTGACTTCATTCACTTAATAATAAGTTACTTCAAGAAAAAAAGTAATAAATATGTACTTCTTTTCAAACTTTCACTTATAAATCAGTTTTAAGCACAGCCAAATAGCATAATTTAAAGTGAGAAAACTACTTTTAAGTGGAAACTTAAAAAATAAATATATATTTATTATTTTTTTTCTACTTATAAGTTAAAACTGAAGTCAGGGCCGATCTTGAATATTTTATCTTGTAACTAAAATTAAAATAATAATAATATAATAATAATTGAGTGAAATCTTAACTGGAAGATGAGTAGAGTGAATATAATTGGTAATGGAGAGTGATGAGATTAATTATCAGCCATTGGACCGTGTGGAATACATAGGTTGGTTGTTTGACAACAGCTTATAAGTGGCTGCAGTTTATAAGTTGAAAAAAAATATGGGCCTATTTGTACAACACTTATAAGTAGGTCCAGCTTATAAGCTGGAAAACAAAGCACCTATTTTCAAGCTTTTTTTATAAGTGATTTTCTCACTTTAAGTTAAGGTGTTTGGATGGGCTTAAAGTTGGCTTATAAAAAAAACTTGA
>JAUEJK010140694.1:0-11152 GCA_032274865.1 Eryngium alpinum | reverse complement strand
ATATATATATATATATATATTAGGATTTTACTAACAACTTTGAAATTTTATTTTTATGATTCTTTTAACAACGTAGAAGCCTTATTTAATTTTTATTTAATTAACTCACACATATATAAATTGACAACAATGAAAAAAAATATGAAATTTCGAATTTTAAACTTTATATGTATATATTATTTATTTATTTTAACATATATAAATTAGTAGAATTTTTTTAACAACGTAAAAACCTTATTTAACTGTTATTTAATAAACTTAAACATATATAAATTGACTATAATGAAAAAAATTATGAAATTTGAATTTTCTATCTTTATATGTATATTATTTATTTATTTATTTTTAAATATATAAATTAGTTATCAGTGGACAATAAAATAGAGTTTTCTAAATCTCATAAGATATATTCATTTTATATAAATTGATTATCACGGGAAAGAGGAACTTAAGATTGTAATATTATTTGTTTGTAGTCCGGGCCAATCCTAATTGTGGACCAGTTAATGGATTGGTCATGTCCTAATTTATTTATTAATTGGGTTATGAATATAGCCCTTAAAGGTATTTAAATATATTTTATAATTCTACTCTTATTAGTATTTGTAAGAGAAATCTCCCCGTAGAATTAAGACTGTACATCTATAAATAAGGTAAATTACTCCAGTATTTTTTCCTATGCAATTATTATTCTTTTAGCTCTCTATACGATTACCCCATAATTACAGTTCCTGATTCTCACGCCGGAGGCGAATCGGGGAGAAAATCTCCTCGCATTCGTTTTTGCAGGATAATCGGAAGGGAAGACGAATGATTGTCAGATGCGAAATCTCCGGACGAAAATCGCTATCAACAATTGGCGCCGTCTGTGGGAATCACATAGAGATAGTTAGGAGAATTGATTTGCTTCATCAATGGCAGAACACACTAATCCGTTTTCTACACCCCTCATCACCTCTCAAGTCTTTACGGATCTCACTCTTTCCACACCCGCCACTCAACAAGTTAGTTGAACTACGGTGCAAGCTGATGGAACCGTCACTCACCATACTTCCAATCCGGTGATACCTGGCGCAGGCACAACGAATATTAATGCAGAAAGTAGTCGTCAGGGTGAACGAAGGAATCCTGATCTTCATATTACACCGAGGACGCAGGAGTTTTTACGCACTAGAGACACTCGTAGATCACCGACACTAGTTTCAGCCTATGGCCTAACCGGCATAGATTTGATAATCCATTACAGGTATCCAGGGAGACATCTTAGCAACATCGAATCCAAGCTATTGAGGTTGAGGCTCGAAGATTAGAGAATGAAGCTAGGAGGGTACGGATGCAGGCATTAGAAGAACAGGCAAAAGAGATTGAGCTGGAGAGAGCTCGCTTGCAAAGAGAGTTGGCAGAATCAGACAACCTAGTTCGAGCTCAGCAACGGAGGATGCCTGGGGAAGCAGATCGGCCAGCGGCGGCCCAACACGTATCGTTTTGTCCGACCTCAGGAGTCCACTCCGACATGCCTCAATGCGAGTCGTTTCGGCCGAGCTCAAGAACAGAGCCCCGTGAAAATTCAACTTTTGATGATGAATATCGTAATACCGAGCTGAACGAGGCTATCGAGAAGAGGATGTCAAACATGGAAAGGGAAATAGTTGGTTCGGATACCAGAAATTTTTATACCGAGTCACCTTTGATTGATTTTATTCGAGATTATGTGCCAAAACCTGTGCTGGGGATTCCGAAGATGTCTAAGTATTTCGGAAGAACTGACCCAATTGAGCATATGACTCAATACGAAAAGAGTATAAGGTGCGCTGGGCATGACGAAATAACAATGTGGCAGATGTTTGAGGTTTATTTGAAAGATGAAGCCCAAGGATGGTACCGAACGCTGAAGCCCAGGACAATCACTTCCAATGATAAGCTGAAGAAACAGTTTTTGGAGCATTATGCTTACAATCGCCGTACAGGAAAGCTTACGGCATCTTTGATAAAGTGTCGACACAAACCAGATGAAACGATGTCTCAATATATGGTCAGGTATAAGCGAGAGTGTGAGAACATAACCGATCTCGATGAAAGTCGGGCTATGGGGTTTTTGTATGGTGGTTTAGATCCCAATATGAGCCGAAAGCTATTGAAGTCTTTTTATGATTTTGCTCCTACCACACTGAACGACATGTATACCAGGGCGAAAAATATCATCCGGAAGGAAGAGGCACTGGGTCAAGAAAAATCAAAAACTGTTAAAAAGAGAGCCCGGTCTCCACCTAAGAAGAATGATGATTACAAGAAGAATGGATCTGATGAAAGGAGAGGTCGTACGGATAGAGATTTGACACCCCTGAATGCACCTAAGTCACGAATACTTAATGAGATCAAGAGAATAGACCGGAATTACAGAAAACCAGAAAAGATTCTGACACTAGTATGGAGGAGAAATCAAAACAAATACTGTGATTATCATGAAGACCATGAGCATACAACGAAGGAGTGTTATCAGCTCAAATACCTGATTGAAAAGATGATAAAGGGAGGTGATTTAAAGCAGTTTATAAAGAAAGATAGGCAAGAGAAGGATATGAGGTGGAACAAGGAAGAACAAGAGCACTTGAAACAACTTGGCAACAATCCAGATATCATTACCATAGTAGGTGGCAATTTTATGGAATCGAGCACCAGCTCGGCAAGAAGGAGGTTTTCCAGAGGGATTCATATGGTGGATAAGAATGGTAACCGACCTGATCCGGATGACCCTATATGTTTTTTGAAAAAAGACTTTGAAGGTATAACTCGACCCCATATTGATGCTTTTATATTCTCTTGTACTTTGCACAATCACAGGGTTTGGCGGGTTCTAATCGATAGTGGGAGCTCGACTAATATATTGGTTAAGCAAGCTTATGATCAGTTGAACTTAAATGGCGAAGTGATGACACCTAGCTCTGAACCGCCATTAACTGATTTTGCCTTATACCAATTTTGGGATAAATATATTTGAAGTTGGAGATTGGAATACCACCTCGGACGGCGGTGCATGATTTAAAATTTTATGTGGTGAACGTGATGACGCCTTACAATGTCATTCTTGGCCGACGTATGCTCGTCCGATTCGGAGATGGATGTTCTATTCCTCACTTGAAGTTGAAGTTCCCTACGCACCTGGGGATATGTGAAATTCGAGGTGATCAAGTCGCAGCTCGGAGAGCTGTAATGACAGAGCTGGGACCAGGTGAAGATGAATATAGAGAGGATGACCGAGGTGGTCAACGTAAAAGGGGGAAAATCTCCGATCCAGAGAACACCAAGTATTATAAGAAGCAAGCACTGGTGATGGGTCGAGGTCATTTTGGTGATGATTTGAGTAAAACAATTGTAGAGCTGGGTTCATCTACAGAGTAGGTAGAGTTCATACCAGGAGATTCATTTAAGATGCTTACAATTGGAACCGAGCTACCTGAAGGGGTTAAAGCCGAGCTGGTTCAGGTCCTCCAGGAATATTCAGACGTCTTTGCATGGGGACCTGAAGATATGCCAGAACTCAGCTCGGACGTGTCTATTCATGCATTTAATGTTGATCATGAGTTTAAGCCGGTTAGACAGAAGAAAAGGAATTTTGCGCCCGAGAGACAAGCTGTTATTAGGGAGGAGGTTGACAAGTTGTTAAAGGTTGGGTTCATTAAGGAGATTGATTATCCCGATTGGCTGGAAAATGTAGTAGTGGTGAATAAAGCTAATGGCAAGTGGCGGATATGCATTGATTATACGGATTTAAATAAGGCTTGTAAAAAAGATTTTTACCCTCTTCCCTCGATTGATCAGCTTATTGATGTGAGTATTCTCTATTATCGTTTTTGGACGCCTTTTTGGGTTACCATCAAATTGCCATGAAGAAGGAGGACATAACTAAAACTGCCTTTATCATACCAGATGGGACTTATACCTACATAAAGATGCCTTTCGGATTAATAAATGCGGGGGTGACTTATCAAAGGATAATAAATAAGGTGTTCAAGTCTCAGATTGGCCGTAATATGGAGTGTTATATAGACGATATAATAGTTAAAAGTTGGGACTATGACCACATCGGCAGTTACGTGAATGTTTTGATACAGTACGTAAGAATAATATGAGGTTGAATCCGACTAAGTGTACTTTTGGGGTTAGATCTGGCAAATTTTTGGGCTAGATGGTCAGTCAAAGAGGAATCCAAGCTAATCCCGAGAAAATTCAGGCTATCATAGACATGAAAGAGCCGAAAACAAATAGAGAAGTACAAGTTTTGACAGGCAGGTTCGCAGCTCTCCGAAGATTTATTAGCAGGTCAGTCAAAAGAGCGCTTCCCTTTTTTGATACATTGAGAGGGGTTAAAGATTTTGAGTGGACTCCAGATTGTTCAAAAGCCTTTGAGGAGGTAAAGGAGTATTTGGTTTCCGCGTCATTGTTAACATAGCCGGAACCTAAGGAGCCCTTGCAGCTTTACTTGGAAGCTTCAGATCGGACAATGGGGGCTGTGTTGGTTAAGGATAATGAAGGGGTTCAAAAGCCGGTATTTTATGTGAGCCGTGCACTTAAAGATGCTGAGACTAGGTACCTGAATATTCAGAAATTTGCTTTAGGGATGGTGATGGCAGCTCGAAAATTGAGACATTATTTTCAGGGAAGGACTATTGAGGTGATTACGGATCAACCGCTCAAGAAGATTTTCCAGCGAGCAGAGACTGCAGGTCGGCTAGTCGCTTGGGCAGTTGAGCTTGGAGAATTTGACATTGTATATAAACCCAGGACGGCAATTAAGGCACAAGCCTTGGCAGATTTCGTAGTGGAGTGCAATTTTAGCACCCCGGTGGAGTATCCAGTTACAGAATCTGAGCAGGATAAAAGCTTGGTTTGGACTATGTTCGTTGATGGTTCTGTCGCTAATTCGCAGTATGGGGCCAAAGTAATTCTACAAGTCCATCTAGTTTTGAGGTCAGTCAAGCAATTCGTTTTTCTTTCAGGTTGACTAATAACGAAGCAGAGTATGAAGCTCTTATAGCAGGATTGAGCTTGGCTAAGTCCTTAGAAGTTAGAAGGATAAAGGTATACAGCGATTCTCAACTGGTAGTTAAGCACCTCTCCGATGAGTATGGTTTGAAGGAACAGAGATTGAGGGTTTATGTTGCTGAGGTGAAAGAGCTTGGTAAGGGGTTCAAATTTTTTGAACTTAACGGGGTTAGCAGGACAGACAATGGCCGAGCTGATGCACTCTCCAGACTGTCACTTTCTGTTATTACCGAGCTCCCCAGCTCGGTAGACATATTGAGGATTCCACGGTAAAGAAGAAGCAGGATGTTGCAATTATCGGACAACAGGTGAATTGGATGACCACAGTCAGGTTGTATCTTGAAATTGGGATATTACCTCCGGACCGAAACGAGGCACGAAAAATTCGGTATATGTCAGCAAGTTATGTTTTAATGAATGGGATTCTATACCGGAGGTCGGTAAGTAGGCCTTTATTACGATGTTTAACTCCAGAAGAAGCAGAGATGGTGGTGACGAAGCTTCACGAGGGTTTGTATGCTGACCACTTGGCAGGGCAGGCCTTAGCTTTGAAAATTATTCGTCAGGGGTATTTTTGGCCTACTCTTCGAAGAGATGCTATTTCTTATGTGGAGAAGTGTCATACATGTCAGATCCATGCAGATATTCTGAGGAGACCTCCAATTGAGTTGACCTCTATACTTTATCCTATTCCATTCTCAATGTGGGGGGTAGATATTGTAGGCAAGCTGCCCCATTCCAAAGGTAGAGTTGAATTTTGTATTGTAGCGGTTGATTATATGACGAAGTGGGCTGAAGCTAGACCGTTAGAACACATAACTACCGCAGCGTGTGAAAAAATCTTCCTAGAATGTGTTATATATCGGTTTGGAGTACCTAAGGTGGGTCTCTAATAATGGTACACAATTTAAAGATAAAAGGTTCGGGGATTTTCTTCGTCATTGGAGGATAGAACACCAAATTGCATCTGTGAGCTATCCACAGGCGAATGGGCAAGACGAAAGTAAGAATAAGGCACTATTTAAAGGTATAAATAAAAGGTTAGGTAGAGCTAAAGGGCTATGGGCAGATGAGCTCTACACAATACTTTGGGCCTATCGGACGACACACCGAACTGCAACTCGAGAGACTCCTTTCAGGTTGGCATATGGGACAGATGCTTTGGTACCAGTGGAGGTCGGTGTTTCTACTTTGAGGACTTCTTGCTTTGATGTCAAGCTGAACAGTGAGAGAGTTCGGATGAATATGGACTTCTTGGAAGAGCTGAGGTCAGAAGCAACAGCTCGGATGGCATCGTATCAACAAAGGACGGCTCAGTATTTCAATTCTCGTATAGTGCCGATAAGGGTTCAACCTGGAGATTTGGTGCTACGGGAGGTTACTAAGCCAGAACTATAAGGAAAGCTGATGCCAAATTGGGAAGGTCCATACAAAGTCACCTCTATGCCCTCGCAAGGAACCTGCAGACTCGCCACTTTAGACGGTAAGCCACTCAAGAATACTTGGAATGTGACTCACCTTAGGCGATATTTTCAGTAATTTTCTCTAGATTTAATTTTAAAGTAGTGAATAATCTCATTGCGAGCATTTAGTTTTGAAGCTTGTGTGGCATGTATGAGCAATATGTATTTAGCTCAATAAGTAAGTGCTCACACTTCGTTTAATTTTCTGCATTATTTTGGGCGGTATGTATGTAGCTCAATATTATTTGGATAAAATGACATTTTTATCTTTCTTGAGATCTTATTGTAGCAGCTTAATTATGTGTTTACTATATTCAAGTTGCTAGGGGGCACTACTACCCATAATACAGAACAAATAAATTTGATCTACTTTGGACTACCTTACCTTGGTTGGATATTTATTGCCGTACTCGGGTTGACATTGCCCAACTCGGCTCAGCTTGGGTGGATATTAATCACCCAACTAGGGTAGACACATATCCATTGGGATTTAAGGTGAAAACTCGGATAACACCTTTAAATTCAGATTGAATAAAAAAAACTAGTTAAAATAAACATCGAGTTTAAGAGAAAACTCTGTATTTTATACTATCAAGCTAGGTTTCAATAGTATCACTTCATAACTTACATTGCCGAGCTGAATACTCATGTAGGCATTGTTTCAAAATATGTGATGCCGAGCTGATGACTAAAGTCGTACTATTTTCAATCTACTCTGCCGAGCTGGTAGGTTGGAAAGCATAGACTCTACACGAGTGGCAATAACCCATACTTTATAATACCGAGCTGAAGACTCGGTATAATATTATACAGAGTTATATCGTCAAATTAAAGACTTTGATGGAATTATTACAATCAATATTTCCAAGCTGAGCACTTGGATAACATTATTTTATAATTTGTATTACCAAGCTGGGGGCTTGAGTGGTATTATTTTACTTTACAGATTGTGTTACCGAACCGCTACTCGGATAATACTATAAGATAAAGAGGTAATCAACTACATGGCCAAGCTGAAGTACAAGCTAATATTGCAAGTCAAGAGTCAAGTTGAGATTAATTGAGATAAAGCACGAATTGCAAGATTGAATTCGAGCTCGGCCGTGCTTAAATTAGGCTTAATTGAGATTAAGCCGAACTGATTCTATCCTTCAAGCTAGATTCGAGCTCATAATATTAGTTGAGCTAAAGGTATATGACCGAGCTGAATTTGAACTCCATTGTTAAAAATAGCTGAATTCTAATAAAGCCACACGTTCATAAAATTTTAAAAACTTAAGTGAGATATGGCAAAAGCTAAGAGTTCTCAAACCATCTACACGTATAAGTACGATGGAAATCTGAGCTAACACAAGTAGCAGAATGATTAAAAGTCTTATGATTCAAGCTGAAAGATAAATTAACACCTGAGCTGCAATGAGAGGGTCATGTCCGAGCTGAATTCAATTTTCGCCACCACCTTCATTACCGGGCTTCTTCTCGGATTCTTCATCTTCAGAACCGGTCTCAAAAGGGTCAAAGTTTGGGTCGATAAGGATTTTCTTGTACTCTAATCCGACCTCTTTAGCCTCTTTGACCCTATAATCTTGACCTTTGGAGAACCACTCGATCTCTGCGATATCAGCTCGGGCAGCTTCTTCCTGAACTTGACTCTTCAGCTTGGTTATCTCATTCTCTAGCTTGGTGATTTGAACCAGCCCGGCTTGTTGGACATTTATGTATAGATCTTGAGCTTCCTTTAGTTTGCTCTCCAGATTGGTATTTTTGGTCTCTAGGTCGGTAACTTGATTCTTCAACTTTATATTATCAGCTTGGATATTTTTTAGGTCATCCTTTGCTGTGCTGAGCATTTCTTGGGTGTTGTTGAGGTCGCTAAGGATAGTTCCCATCCAAGCTTGACTCTGTATGAGATGAATTAATAGTAAATAAGAAGAACCAGCTCAAAATTAATAAATAGAGGGGAGAGAGTTAACCTCTATTAAATGGCCAAGTGTTTGCCCATCCCTTTGGTTAGCAGTCATGTCACATACTGTGCGAACATCTTCATGCACTTCGAGCTGCTTGGCGAGCTCCAATCCAAGCCATACTGCTCTATCCGAACACTTTTTAACTATAGGGCCAGTATTATTGACATACACTGAGGGATGTTGTGGCGGCCGAACTGGTGAGGTCGGTTGCACTTGAGTTTTAACCGGAGACTCATGAATTTCTATAGTCTCACGGAACTCTGTCGTGGAAGCCAATGGATCTTGAGCTTCAACAGATTGGGGAGTAACATTTTCCTTAGTCGGTGTGGTTTCCACCACGGCATCACGCAAAATGGTTTCAGTCCGAGCTCTTTTTCTGCCGGACTTGGTTTCTTTGGCAGACTTCTTTCTCTTTGCTTCTTCTTCTCTCCTTATTCGAGCTTGTTCCTTGATGAATTCAGCCTTAGACTTCATAGTTGAGCTGCTGGGTGCTGAAGACACTGCATATGATGAAAGAAGATTATCAGGTCAGCAAAAGCGAAATATGTAAAGTAATAATAATGAAAATAGTGAGAATGATGAGCTCAGGGACTTAACATCCAATGCTCGCCAAGAATGGTTCCGAGCTGACAAAGGAGAAAGTAAATTTCTCCTCGGTTGAATGGTCATCTATGAGCTTGTTGTAGTCATTGAGCTCGGCCTCTGATAGTTCGGGTCTGGAAATTGGGAGTTGAGCTGGTGCCCATGTTTTCAATTCTTCCAGCTCGGTACCAGTCATGAAAAACCAGTCTTCCCGACCTTTCTTACTTGAGTTCATCTTGTGCCACTTTTGTGTATTAGGTCGGTACATGATTACATAGAAACCTTGAGAAATGGGCGAATTTCAGACTTCGAAGTGAGTCCAAAATGACTTGAGCTGAGGTCGGACATTTCGGGTTTGGCATCTATATAAAAAGGTATGTATGGAAGTGACTGAATTTGGCATAAGTTGTCCGGTGGCAATTTTCAGGTCTTTAAGCAAAGCTTTGATAAAGTAGTGCAAAGGGAAGCGAAGGCCGCATGATAAGGTCAGTTTATGAAGTGCAACGCCGAATTCTTTGGCGATATTATTCAACAAAGGACTTATGTACATTCTATCACTAGCGTTGGGCTGGTATACGTGGTGGGAGTTCAGTAAGTAAAATTCTTGCTTAATCTTAATTAGAGATTCTAGAGAAATCGAGATGGGCAGGTTGGGTCATGGGTATTTAGTCGTGTCTTGATATATTTAGGAAACTGATGGCATGAAGCTGATGGGGAGAGCTGATGAGCTCGGACCAGATTGGTCCTCAGCTCGGGTACAAGCTAATAAGGTAGAGGGAGCCAGGCTAGGCTTCTCTGATTCTACATCCTTATTGTTTAACTGGTTGGACACTACAGTGTCAAAAGGAGACTACGGTTAGCCAAGACAAGGGATTATAACTGATTACCGAGCTGGCAGCTCGGCAAATGGTGCTAATTCGTGATACTTTCAGTATGTTTTTTAAACATTAAGGAGTGAAATCGGGTATGAATTGTTCATCTTATTAAAACCCTAGTTTTATATCTTAACAATTGATTTACAGCTATAAGGAGTTAATGAGTAATTTTACTCATTTCCTCATAAATATGCATAATTTCCAGTAATATGTGTGTATACAAATGTGTTTGAACATGAAAAACAACAACAAATACAAGCAATGAATGTGCAAAATCAGTGAACAAGTGAAAAGTGAACATTTATCCAAATAATGGGTATGCATACGCATTTGTGTTTAAGCAAAACAGAGATGAACATATGTATACAGTGTGTGTATTCTTGTGTGCTAAATCAGATTGGGGATATAGTATGTGGGTATGTGCTAAACTGAGATAAGAGTATAAAACTTACTTGTTGAGCTGATTAGCCTTGAATCTTCGAGCTCAAGCTTTTGCATGTATCAGTGATGGGTGAACTGATAATTTTTTTGAGCTTCGGAATGCAAAGGGGAAGAATGAGAGATATGTATATGTATGTAATATGTATGTAACGGCCGGATGTTGAAAAGACTGAGTCTTTTCGTTTCTCTACACGGCTCCTTAAGTGGGTTTGGGCCAGGTTTTAAAATTTTAGTCTATCTCGTTTCTGGTGAGCTTGGACAGTGGGCCTCTCGGTTTAGGTCAGGAAATAATTCTGATTGGGTTAATTAAGTATACTCATTTTAAGAAAATGTTTATAATTTGGGGCTTGTTGATAATGGGTTTGTTTGTAGTCCGACCCAATCCTAATTGTGGACCAGTTAATGGGTTGGTCATGTCCTAATTTATTTATTAATTGGGTTATGAATATAGCCCATAAAGGTATTTATATATATTTTATAATTCTACTCTTATTAGTATTGGAAAATACTAAAGCCCCCGAAATGGATCCCGAAATCATTCCCGAATTACATGTTGTTAGAAAAACCAAGTACTGAACTGCCAAAACACTGCAGTTCTTTTGTACAGTAATTTCTTTTGTACAGATACTTGTATAGCCAAGGCACTGCAGTGTCTTTAGTACAGTTGTTAAGATACTGCAGTTCTTTTGTACAGTAGTATAGTGTTATACTAAATTCTTTATACTTGTACAGTTCATAGAATAAAGTTGTAAAGTGTCTTTCACTGCATGTCAATACTGCA
>JAUEJK010140589.1:0-11152 GCA_032274865.1 Eryngium alpinum | reverse complement strand
CTATGGAAACTCGATTTAGAAGACTTGTCGGTGAATTACAAAAGCTTGGGAAAAGTTATACGATGCAAGAGAATAACCGAAAAATTCTCAAGGCACTCCCAGCTGCTTGGAAAATTAAAGTCACAACCATCAAGGAAATGCATAATCTCGGTACTTACACCACTGAGAATCTGTTCGGGAATCTACGAGCTTATGAAGAAGAAAACTTCACAAATCATAACATTTCCACGATGGAAGATAAAAGAAAATATATGGCTCTCAAATATATACAAGTTGAAGATAATAATTCTGATGAAGAATTGGACGAAGAATTTCTAGACATGAACAATCAAGAACTTGATCTTCTCTCAAGACAAATTAGGAAAGTTCTTCAATATAAAGCTTTGAAGCAAAGGAAAGGCTTCGATCGATCAAAACCGTAACAAAGAGTTTTCAACTCTACCGGAAGGCCGTTTCAAAAGACT
This sequence comes from Eryngium alpinum, assembly GCA_032274865.1. NCBI lineage: Eukaryota > Viridiplantae > Streptophyta > Magnoliopsida > Apiales > Apiaceae > Eryngium > Eryngium alpinum. The sequence continues at coordinate 10,688 of JAUEJK010140589.1, read as the reverse complement.
TCAAATTCTAGAGGAAATTTCAAAGAAAAAGCTATCAAATCTCCTCGAATAAATTTGTTCCACAAAAATCTAAGGAACAACCTCCTGAAGATCAGTATGTCTGCTATGAATGCAAACAACCGGGACATTTTCTAATATAATTTATTAATTTTTAATTAAATAATAAATTAATATTAATTTTAATATTAATTTAATAAAATTATATTATATTATATTTTTTAATATTTTATATTAATTTTTTTTAAAATTACTCTTTAAAATAATAGTATTTTTAGTTTATAAATTAATTAATACTTTTTTAATTAATAATTAATAAATATTTTCTACATTCGGTAATGTATCTTTATATACTAAATACAGTAAACTGGGCTACCTATCATAAGACACTGGGCTATGTAATTACTTAACCAAACACCTGTCAGCCCAATTGCTACCATAATTAATACATCAACCCAATCCATCTACTAATTTCTACCCACCAAAACGATGCGTTTAAGTCTTCTGTTAAACCTCCACTTCGCGCCCCCCAATTTTAGACATAACCCTAATTTTTCTAATAATTCGTGACACAAAATCGATAAATATGTCCTGAAGGCTGCAGCAAACAGGAGAGAGAATTCTGGATTTTCACCGATTTAACAGAATTTCTGTTGTTGGTTCAATTGTGTTATTTCTAGGGCTACCCTTTTTTGTTAGGAAAAAATTGAAAAAATTATAAAAATCAGAACAGTTTTGTAAAGAAGTATCTTTTAGTTATGGTAGAATTCAGTTGAGAGTTCTGCTATTTTTTTATTTCACTCTGTACTTTTGGCCTCAATCTTGAGGGAACCTCTTGCCAAATATTGTACTTTTGAGTTATTTGATTTATTTTCTACTGCAAAAAAGATTGTAACTTTGTGTATCATGAGTTTTTGAGGCTCATATCATTGAAAAAAGAAATTAAAAGTTTGTTTATTGCAAGTATAAATGGCTAGCACTGGATTTAACAATTAGAGCAGTGGCCAATACTTGGGCATCACTGAACCAAAAAGAAATTAAAATTTTGTTTATTGCAAAAGGAATTTAGTAACGGCAATATTCAAAGTTAGACCAGACCATCGCAAATTGCTTCTGAACAGAGTCTGCCTCTGTGTAAAGGTCAAAACCTGGTACATAAAAATATGAAGTAAAGCCTGATAAGTCCAAATTCGTCTCCGCAATCATTCCGCCGTCAAGCCACTTGAAACACCAAGCAAACAAGTAACCCACGGCCGAAGCCACGGGGAAAACCCTCCGGTGCGAGAATCAATAATTCGATATATCAAATTATAAGTATATGTGAGTGTATATGTATATGAATTATAAAGAGAGAAGGGAAAATATCATGGGTGAGAGTGAACTCACCAACCTTTTTTGGGGATCTCATTCTATTTATGGGGATGAATTTGTAATCTAGGGTTTAGAAATTGGGCCTTAGTATGCCTTTATTGTTTGGGCTGTTATTATTTATTTTGTATAGGGCCATGGGTACATATCCTATCATTTGCCCCCCACTCCCTTATGCCACTTTAGTGGGATGATGAAGTAGAAATATGTGTTTTTTGTTTGTAATTCAGTTTTTTATTTTTTATTATTGGATCAAAAGTTCTTTTGAACATATGCCTCTCGGGGTCAATACTTGTATATGTTACAAGTGTTGAGATGACCTCGAGAGTGAGAAAGCTTTTGAAGTTATACCCCTCGGGTCAATACTTGTATGTGTACAAGTGTTGAAATGACCTCGGGTGAGAAAGCTTTTGAAGTTATGCTCATCGGGTCAATACGTGTATGTGTATAAGTGTTGATATAACCTCGAGAGTGAGAAGGCATTTGAAGTTATGCCCCTGGGTCAATACTTGTAGGTGTACAAGTGTTGAGATGACCTCAAGAGTGAGAAGGCATTTGAAGTTATTCCCCGAGTCAATACTTGTAGGTGTACAAGTGTTGAGATGACCTCGAGAGCAAGAAAGCTTTTGAAGATAAGCCCATCATGTCAATATTTATAGGTGTACAAGTGTTGACATGACCTCGAGTTTGAGGAATAAAAATTTAAAATTTTGTCCCTCGGGTCAATACTTGTAGGTGTACAAGTGTTGACATGGCCTCGAGTTTGAGAAGTTAAAATTTGAAATTCTGCCCCTCGGGTCAATACTTGTAGGTGTATAAGTGTTGACATGACGTTGAGTTTGAGAAGTGAAAATTTGAAATTTTGCCCATCGGGTCAATACTTGTAGGTGTACAAGTGTTGACATGACCTCAAGTTTGAGAAGTTAAAATTTAAAATTCTGTTCCTCGGGTCAATACTTGTAGGTGTACAAGTGTTGACATGACGTGGAGTTTCAGAAGTGAAAATTTGAAATTATGCCCCCTCGGGTCAATACTTGTACGTGTATAAGTGTTGACATAACCCTAAGTTTAAGAAATGAAATTTTATGTTCTGCCCCTCAGGTCAATACTTATAGGTGTACGAGTGTTGTCATGACCCTAAATTTAAGAAATGAAATTTCAAGTTCTTCCCATCGGGTCAATACTTGTAGGTGTACAAGTGTTAGCATGGCCCTAAGTTTGAGAAATAATATTTCAAGTTCTGCCCCTCGGGTCAATACTTGTAGGAGTACAAGTGTTGGCATGGCCCTAAGTTTGAGAAATGAAATTTCAAGTTCTGCCCCCTCGGGTCAATACTTGTAGGTCTACAAGTGTTGGAATAGCCCTAAGTTTGAGAATTAAAATTTCAAGTTCTGTTCCTCGGGTCAATACTTGTAGGTTTTCAGGCTCGTGATGCTAAGCCTTCGGGCTTGTAGTTTCACCTTGTTGCAGTAAGGTGAAGTTTGGTCCTCGGGCTCTTGTGTTGAGCCTTCAAGTTTGAAGTTTTGCCTTGTTGCAGTAATGTGAAGTTTAGTCATCGGGATCATTGTGTTGAGCCTTCCCGCTTGTAATTTCACCTTGTTGCAGTAGGTGATGTTTTGGTCCTCGGGCTCAATATGTTGAGCCTTTAGCCTTAAGGCTTCACCTTGTTGCAGTAACTTAAAGTTTTAGTCCTCGGGCTCATTGTGTTAAGCCTTTGGGCTTGAGGCTTCACCTTGTTGCAGTTGGTAAAGTTTTAGTCCTCGAGCTCAATGTGTTGGGCCTTTGGTCTTAAGCTTCACCTTGTTGCAGTAAGGTGAAGTTTTAGTCATAAAGCTTATTGTGTTGAGCCCTCGGGCTTGAAGCTTCAGTAAGGTTGAAGTTTGAGTCAGCGGGCTCATTGTGTTGAGCCCTTGATGGTTAAGAAAATTTTTGAATTTATGCTTCTCATGTTCATTAAGAATGCTTTTTGAAAGTATGCGCATTAGGTCAATACTTGTAAGTGTACAAGTGTTGATATGACCTTTAGGGTTAAGAAAGCTTTTGAAAGTATGTCTTTTAGGTTTGTTACTGTGAAACCTCGATTGTAAACTGAGCTTTTGAAAATAGGCACATCGGGCTCGCTTATCTGCAATCTCAAGGTTTAAGAAAGTTTTGCAAGATAGACACCTCGAGTTCGCTGTTGTGAGATCTCGAGGATTATAAAAGCTTTTTAAAAGAAGGTCCTTCAGATCCATTTATGTGAAATCTCGAGGGTTGTGAAAGTTTTCAAAAGTAGGTCCCTCGTGTTCGTTGATGTGAGACATCAAGGGTTAATAAAGCTTTTGAAGGTAGGTCCCTCAGTCTCCTTTATGTGAAATCTTGAGGATTGAGAAAGCTTTCAAAAGTAGGTCCCTCGAGCTTGTTGATGTGAGAATTCGAGGATTAAGAAAACTTTAAAAGTATATCCCTCAGGTTCTTTACTGTGAGACCTTGAGAGTTATGAAAACTTTTGAGAATAATGTCCCTTAGGTCAATACTTGTGAATGTGCAAGTGTTGGTATGATCTCAAGGGTTAAGATTACTTTTGAAAGAGTGCTCATTGGTTTGTCTTTGTGAGACCTTGAGGGTTGAAAAAGCTTTTTGAGTGAAGGACCTTCGGGCTCGTTCCTGTAAGGCCTTGAAGGTTGAAAAAGCTTTTAATAGTAAACCCCTCGGGTTTGTTGCTGTAAGGCCTCGAGGGTTGAGAAAGCTTTTTAAATACAGGCCCTTCGAGTTCGTTGTTGTGAGGCTCGAGGGTTCAAAAAACTTTTAAAAGTATGCATCTCGAGTTCATTGTTGTGAGACCTTGAGGGCTGAGAAAGCTTTTGAATGAAATATCCTCGGGCTCGTTACTGTGATGCCTCGAGTGTTGAAAAAGATTTTTAAATACAGGGCCTTCGAGTTTGTTGCTGTGAGGCTCGATGGTTTAATTTTTTTTAAAAGCATGTCTCTCGAGTTCATTATTGTGAGACCTCGAGGGTTGAGAAAGCTTTTGAACGAAAAATCCCCAGGCTCATTACCGTGATGCCTCGAGGGTTAAGAAAACTTTTAAACGAAGGATGCTCAGGCTCGTTCCTGTGAGACCATGAGAATTGAGAAAGCTTTTGAAAGAAAGATCATCGGGCTCGTTGTTGTGCGAGGATTATAAAAGATTTTCGAACTTATGCCTCTCAGGTTCGTTGACGTGAGAACTCGAGGGTGAAGAAATAACTTTCGAAAATAGGTCTCTCGGGCTCGTTACTGTGAACCTCGAGGGTTGAGAAAACTTTAGAACATAATGCCCATTGGTTCAATGCTTGTGAGTGTTCAAGTATTAATATGACCTTAAGGTTTAAGAAAGCTTTCGAAACTAGGTCCATCGGGTTCGTTAATGTGAAACTCGAGGGTTAATAAAACTTTTAAATTTATGACCTTCAGGTTCATTGTTGGTGAAGTTTGAAGTTATAATTATCAGTTTCACTGGTTTGAAGTTCTGGGTTTTCTCCTCGGACTCATTACATTGAGGCCTCGACATTGGTCTTATGCCTCGTTTCAGTGAGGCGTAAAATTGTGATTCTCAGCTTTATTGAGTTGAAGCATTGGATTTTACCCTCAGATACATTTTGTTGAGACCTTCGGGTTGATCTTTAGCCTCGTTTCAGTGTGGCATAAAGTTGTAATCCTCGGCTTCATTGAGTTGAATCTTTGGGCTTTGCCCTTGGATTCATTATGCTTAGACACCTGGTTTGATGTTCAGCCTCGTTTCGGTGAGACGTGAAATTGTGATTCTCGATTTTATTGAGTTAAAGTTTTGGGTTTTCCCATTGGATTCATTGTGTTAAGAGCTTTGGGTTTGGTCTTCGGCCTCATTTTTGTGATACGTGAAGATGCTGACTCACAAATATAACTAAGTTTATAGATGGTTAATGTGTTAATTAACTTGTCCGAATAGACATGGCTGGAAACACCAGATAGTTTTTATATTCTACCGTTGTTAAGGATCAAAATAAAGTTCTTAAATAAAGGTCTACCTGTCTCTTGCAAATGTTCAAAACTGTTCTCCAAGCTCCTTAAATATTCGTCGGAAAACCTGTAAAAATCAGTGGGGGTGGTCCCACTGGAGGGACTCGGGTGCAAGAATGTATGAACAAATTCTCTCAATTAGAGCTAGAATTGCGTACCTGATTTATGAAGAATAATTCTATTGATATAGGCATGGATTAGGGTTTCAGACCCCTATTAGGAGTTAGAATCCTATTATGTTAAGTAATTCTACTTACATTATCTCTCTCTTTCTTACACCCCAAGACTAGGAATCATTATCTGATTTCTACACCTTCTTACTTAATTAATCTCTTTTATTATTTAGGCTTCCATGCTCTAATTTAAATCCAACCCGATCCGAATAATATCCGTCTAGAGTTAATTGGGTCGGCCCCTATTTTTGGGCCCCTTACATTTGCCCCCTATTTTCGGGATAATTTATTTCCTAAAAATGCGATTCGTTTCGTACCAAAAAATAGGGTTTTTTACAAAATTTTCTGTTCCCTGATTCTTCTCCTAGGCATGGGCGCCTTGGAGACCTACCAATATCCCTACTTGGCGGTTTGAAGGGAGAGTTGAGTACCTCCCTAGGCGCCTGGCGCCTAGGAGGTCTCCTCTTCTTCCACTCGATGTATTTTATGCAATTTTAAGGGTCTCTTAGACCTTGGGCACCTAGAAGCATCCTATGAGCCCAACTTGGAGTGATTTTAACTTCTCAAAACCTTCTCCTAGCCCTGTGGCGCCTAGGAGGGTTCATTTTCTCCCACTTGGTGTGATTTTGACCATTGAAAAACGTCTCATAGGCCTTTGGTGCCTAGGAGGGTTTATTCTCCCTCACTTGGTGTGATTTCGGGTTCTCAAAACTCTCTCATAGGCTTCTAATGCCTAGGAGCACTCCTTCCTCCACACTTGATGGGTTTTGAGGTTCCAAAAACTCTCTCATAGGCCTTTAATGCCTAGGAGACTACTCACATCCATACTTGGTGTGATTTTGCTCTCCTACACATACTCCCTAGGTGCCTAGGAGAACTATATTTCCTCTACTTGATGTGTTTTAGGGTTTCCAAAGTACTCTCCCAGGCCATTAGCGCCTAGGAGACTCCTCTTCCTCACACTTAGTGGTTTTTCACTCATTTTCTACTACTCCCTAGGTGCTAGGCGCCTAGGAGTACTCTTTCATCCCCACTTGATGGATTTTGTGGTTCTTATATCCATCTCCTAGATCCTTGGAGCTTAGGAGACACTTTAAATATCACCTTACTAGATCAAGTTAGGTTAAATTATTCTCTTAGCTCCGTAGGCGCCTATGAGACACATATTTCCACACATTGGCGTGTTTTAAGTAATTTTAACCTACTCCCTAGGCACCTGGTGCCTAGGAGCTATCCCACCACCCATCTTGGCGGTTTAGTTGCTAGGGGTGAGCATTCGGGCGGTTCGGTCCAGAACCGAACCGAAAACCGAATTGTTCAAAATATTATGGACCGGATCGAACTGAATTTTAAAGGGAACCGAACCGAATCGAACCGAATTCTAAAGGGGACCTAACCGAACCGAAAAAACGAATTTATATAACAAATAAATATATAAAATATTATTTTATAAATAAATTATTTATTATATATTTAAATATTTATTATTTATATAATAACATATTTTATATAATATAAATTATTATTTATTATTTATATAATATATATATATATATATATATTATTTTAATATTAAAAGCTCGGTCGATTCAGTCCAAACCAAACCGAATTGTAAAAAAATTGAACTGAACTGAAATTATTATGGTCCCAAATAAGTGGACCGAACCGAACCGAACTTTTTAAAAAAACCGAACCGAATTAATTTGGTCCGGTTTGGATTTTTGGTTCCGTGCGATTTTGCTCACCTCTATTAGTTGGTAATTTAAGAGTTTTTCTAGACCTTTGGTCATCTAGAAACCCTGATTTCTCCCATCTTGGCGTAGTATACCCAAGAGGTGAGAATACTTCGATATCTATGGAGCCCCCTTAACTAAAGGAGCTACTATCCATCTTATTTTGCGGTTTACTGGAACTCGACTATACTTGTAGACTTTATCGATGAGTCCATTCTATCCTCACCTCCATAGAGGTGTAAGGATTCTTTCCCATCCTCACCTCCGTGAAGGTGTAAGGATTCTATTCCATCCTCACCTCCATGAAGGTGTAAGGATTCTATTCCATTGTCACCCCGTAGGTGTAATGATTCTATTCCATCATCACCTCTGTGAAGGTGTAAGGATTCTATTCCATCCTCACCCCGTAGGTGTAAGGATTCTATTCCATCCTCACCCCGTAGGTGTAAGGATTAGATGAGAGCTTCCCCTAGGCGCTGGCGCCTAAGACCTCCCAGTTACCTAATCATGTTGGTCTAGGGTTTATATTTGTACAAGATAGTTAACTATTTAAATAGTCAAAACGGCACATCTTGTCATGTCACCCTACCTCTATTTCTATATAAGTCCCCCTAGGATGAGGATTCTTTCATTCTTAATTCCTCTAATCCCTCTCTAACCTCCCTCTACCATTATCTTCCCTTCAGCTCCTTACTAACAATGGCTTATAGCCCTTCCTTAAACCTTATATCCCTGAAAATTTTACTTAGTGAGCGCAGCTCCGAATTCCCTAGCACCATCCATTTATTAATAATGGTTTACAGCCCTTCTTTAAACCTTATATCCCTGAAGGATTTACTTAGTGAGAACAGCTCTGAATTCCCTAGCACCATCCATCTAGATGCTCGCCATTATCCCAGCAACCTTACTTCAGATGAAGTCAAATATCGTGCCTTGGCTTTCGATATCTATGGAGACTACGAAGCTATAATGCCTTCAGCCTCAGATCGTCCCTTATCATGGAGCGGACACTTATGTATTTTTAAGGAATCCTTTCTTTCGGGCCTTAGAATTCCTCATAACCCCTTCAGCTCCGAATTCCCTAGCACCATCCATTTAGATGTTCACCATTATCCCAACAACCTTACTTCAGATGAAGTCCAATGCCTTGCCTTGGCTTTCGATATCCATGGAGACTACGAAGCCATAGTGCCTTCAGCCTCAGATCGTCCCTGCTCCTGGGGCGGACACTTATGTATTTTCAAGGAATCGCTTCTTTTGGGCCTTAGAATTCCTCATAACCCCATTACCATCCGCATTCTGGCAGAAGCACGTATTAGTCTAGCTCAACTTCACCCAAATGGTTATAAGACCATTCACACCTTCTTAGGTCGATGCAAGATCGAAAATGTTGAGCCTACCATAAACATCTTCAGGAAAATTTTCATATTCAATAATTGCCCCCTCCCCATGAGGGATGTATCACCATTCAACACCGGTTTAAAACCTAACCTATCTTCTCCACTGTCTTTATGCCTGATTCCATTAAAGACTGGAAAGATGAATACTTCTTCGTTCGATGGAGGATCGGTAGCTAGAAACCTTATTTAGAACTAAATTTAGTACTGCTTACGAAATTGACATCAAACGTCTCCAACTCTCGGACGAGGAAAATGAAGCTATTAAACTGCTTCAAGAAGATGGAGAGTCCGTTCATTACATGTCAATACTATGGGAGGACAACCTTCAAAACCTAGGCCTTAGCCATTTATCTCAAACTGGTATTACTTTCTACTTGTATTTTGTAAAGTTATAACACTATCATCCCTAAACTTCACTTTCCTATGTAGCTACTGTTTATGCTAAAGCTTTGCTCCATAAAAGAAGGGGAAAAGCAGATAACCCCCGTCTTCATGAATCAAAGAGAACCCTTAGACAGAGGAAGGGTTAATTCTTAGGTGAAGGTAATTCTTCTTCTAAGGTTATTGCAGATCCTCCCGTTACTCCAGAGAGAACTATATTCCAAAGAAAATGGAGTATCCAAAGTGAAGAAACAATAATTAAAAATCCTTATCTAGTAGAGGAATGGTCAGCTAATTTTATTACCCCAGCAGACCAACATGTCTTTGAAGGCCTCACCTCAAATTTTATCCTAACAGAAGGATCTAAACTAATTGGACATGTATACTATGTACCTTTTAGTCTATTTGCAGCATCATAAATGTTCATACTTTAATATTTGTCACTCTTCAGGCTAATTGCTATCTCCAGGCCGGTTTCGAACATGTAAGTAGATTGACTGCCGCCAACACAATCTAGAACGTGAATCATATTTGAGCAAAGGCTTTACATCCTTAAGAGAGAAATAACCACCTTGTAATTTCAATGTTCGAAGTTGCATGATGATAAAATTATCCTACGCCTTAGGAAGAAAAATAGAGATGCCCTAATCATCTAAGATTTCCTTCGGTCTGATGAGTATAAAAAAAAGGAAGAGACAAACAGCTGAAAGACGACACCCCTTAGACCGCAAAAGATGCTGGGAATATGTTCTCAAAACTCTTCAAGAACAACTGCCCTCCATAGATCTCAATTGTTTCCATGACCCTGATAACAACTCTTCTTCCTCTTCCAATGAAGATATAAGCGAAAGCTTGTGATGTATTTTTCAGTTTACTCATAATGTAATGAACTAATTGTATTTCTTTAGCACTTTTAGAAAAGTATATAATTGTCCAACTAAACACGACTTCTCTTAAAGTAATAACATAATCGATAACATAAAAGAAGACTCTAATCATATATTCTCTTTAAAGGAAAGATATCTCTGGTTCTAAGGACAACGGGTTCTTGGACCACTTAGTCATTTATAATAACCAAAAGCATTGAGGAAAAAGTGCTTCATTTATTTGTAACAATAAATACTCTCAATTGGTAGACTCTCGTACCACATATAAGCAGCTCATTTCAAGGTCAAGGGTAATATCTTGGAATGAAGATCTTCCGTTATAGACTTGGTCATCAGTATTCGAGATATTTCTTATAGATGTGATAAAGTATCCTTCTTCCCATTGTATTGGGGTAACTTTGATATGCTGAAATCATCAGGAAACCTAGCCTAAGAAATTCTTTTCACAAAAGGTCCACCACCATTCTTTTGTCTCTTCTTGTCCCGATCAAAATTCCCGTCAGGCAACGTACTTTTGATTTGTTCATCTCTTACTCCCTTCTTAGTTGCCCTCAAACTTCTCCCATACCATTCTCAGTGGGGAACTTGATTTTAACATAGTAAGTTGACGGTACAACTTTAAACTCATATATGGCCGGCCGGCCCATCAAAGCATCATAATAGGTAAAAGGTTTCACTACCAAAAATATCAAAGTTCTAATTACCTGGTGAGGAGGTACTCCCAAAGTC
>JAUEJK010140480.1:0-11152 GCA_032274865.1 Eryngium alpinum | reverse complement strand
ATTTTTAACTTATAAGTTCAAATATAAGTGCTTAATTCTAATCATTAAACATTTTAGTTATTTAAAATTAAATTTTAAATTTGTGTTTTAAAATAAGAAAAAGTTAATACAATATTTTTTTAAAAAAACCATAAAAATAAAGCAAAAATATCAAAATTAAAGTTATATTATTTTTATATCTGTAAATTATTTTTTATTCCTGCATTTGTCTTATTTAATTTTTAATTTTCAGAGATTGTTATTATTTTACTCACCTTATTTCTTTATTAGTATAAAAATATTATTCTTGATTTTAAAATTTTTATTTTGTGATATCTACTTTAGTTTAATTAAAATAACATGTAATATCAATTATAATTTAATGAAATAAAATAAATCTCTTATATATTGTTATTGAAAAAAGTTTGTTATTATTTTTAAATGATATAAATATAAATCAGTGGATTGAATTTAACTTATTTAAATTATTAATTTAATATCTTTTTGAATTATTATTATTATTACTTATGTATCTTTTTATTTTAAAAATATTATTTTGAAATATCTATTTCAGTTTAATTAAATTGAATATAATATCACTTACAATGTAATAAAATAAGTTAATTTTTTTATATTTTATGAAAAAAGGGAATCATTACTTTCAAATCATTTAAATATAAGTTGATGGATTAAAATAAATTTATTAATATTATTGATTTATTTATTTTATGAATAATTAAGTGAATGAGATAAATTTATTTCCTTAATATTTAAATTAATATAACATTAATAACTTAAAATAAATTTGTATAAAATAATAGTAAAAGAAGAATTATCATAATTTCTAAATAAAAGAGATAAAGAGAGAAGAATTAAGGAAAAATGAGAATTATCTATTAACTTTAAAAATATGTATTTGAAATTATGATTAAAATCCTATCTAATTGTGTATGTAATTATACACGTGGCAATGAGGCATACTGAGTAGGTAGAAAATGACATCATTATGATGTCATATAAGTGGGAAAAGACATTTTTAGGCATGCATTTATACTTGAGTAGTAGAAAATAAATGAAGGGTATATTAGGGAGAAGTTGGCAAAAACTGACTCGGAAATTATTATAGTATAGATAGATATTAGATAGATAGATAGATTCACTATTTAAATACTTAAATTATGTTTGAGGTGATGGAATGAAAATGAATAGGGATAAATATGAAATTTTACTAATTTGTAGGTTATTATGTAAATATGATCACTTTACTCATTTTTATTCATTAAATTAATTTAATTCTTTTATTAATAATTTCAAAATAAATAACCACTATTTAAATTATATTAATTGTCTTTTTGCAATGATTCTTAATGATCATTTTCTGGGATAACTGTTCAAGCATATTTTTAATTTTAACCATTTTAAAATGTTAAACTTCTTACCAATCGAAGTCAGTGTATTATTTTCAAAACAACATTGCTACACGGTCCGACTTTTATAAGCCGACTGGCGACTGTGTAGTCCGAGTGACGTATAAGCGGGGTAGTGGTAGGTTAAATTATGAAATTTTGTGTTCACCATGAGATCCTCTTTTATTTAAATAACACGCTGCCACATCATTCAGATTTTATTTTCGGACTAGTTTATTCGGAATAAGAAGCATTATTGTTTTCAAAAACTTTAGAGAAAAGGAAAAAAATATAAAATATAAATGAAAAAATGGAAAATGGAAAATAGAAGTTAAAAAATAAACATATACTTCAGGGGTCCTAACTGTATCATTGTTATTCACAATATCCCAATCAATCCCGTCTAAGAACTATAAGCTTTCATCAAAGAGAACCTAATTATACCAGGAAGGAACCATCCACAGCTCAGAGTTCACCATCTACCAATCCCTACACCTCCTTCCAACTAACTCCACTAACAATCAAAAATAGGGGTTCTCAAACCAGGTCCAGAGACTTTCTGATACCAGTTGTAACCTTAGCAATTGGTTCGATAGATTAGTACAGTTAATGCCTAAATAAAACGAAAAACCAAGTACAATATACTTATATACTAAAGAAGAGAGGTCGTACTCTCTGTCCTTTCACTTTCATCTTAGCTTTAACAAATGATACTCCTTGAAGCATTTAGTTTAACAAGTGACAAAAGTTTTCAATAACTTCCACTCGGTTTAAACAAATAAAGCTTCAATAGAGAGTTTAAAACCAAACCATGACTACTAGTATCAGAAAACATACTTTGAAGAACAATCTAACGAGTTTAAAACCAAACCATTATCACTAGTATCACAAAACATGCTATGGAGTATAATCAAGTGTCACATATAGACAACCTAAAATCTAACATCCACACAAATGCATATATCAACAATTAAAGCTTCTAGATTACAGTCACCTCTTGGAACAGTAAGGTCGCGTGATCTTCTCAATGCCCATCACCTGCAAAAAATTATCAAGTCAAGGCCATAAGATAAAATGGTTTTCTCCTGCTCAATTTTTCGATAGTAAAAATCACGTTTCACTAAAGTACAGTTTCATGGAAAATAAAATAATAAATAAATAAAAGAAAAGATATCTTGTCCGAGTGAATTGCCTATATCAAAATTCAAAACCTATATTTATGCTTCACAGGTCCTAACTCCTAACATTGTGATTGAGAAATGAAAAAATATTACAATCAACCTCGTGCAAAAACACAAACTATAAGTTTTCACCAAATGACTCCATTCCTGCCGATGCAGATTGGCACTTGTGTCACCTCGATACTGATTTGTGGTCGGATGATGGCTATACCCTCACCGACGCAGAATGTACTCAGTACTCGTTTGAGCTTGATCTAACCAAGTTCTACTTCCTTTAGGATCTTTGTGGTTTGCGTTTCCGTATCATTTACGACCCACCTAGGAGGCCAAGTTACAACGAGCTGCAATATCTTGTAACCATGTACTCGATGATGGCGATTTGGGAGTACAACTGTTCTAAGATATTATTAAATTATAATGGCTGACCGCTGCCCGTATATCTGACACCTTTAACCTTTTCTTACGTTTCTACCAGGTTATGAAGTATACTTTTGTCAGTCTCAAGCAGACATACGGTAGCGGGAAAGGTGATAGACATATTTACAATCTCACCTTCAATGCCGCTCTACCTGGCAAAGATGACGAAGTCTTTCGTGCATTGGTCTCGAGGGAGGAAGGAAGGACCGATACAACGGTCGTATCAGTCAAGCCTGCAGTTAGGGCCAAGATTTCTGCTCTTTCGTACTGATTACAGGTAGTCTTAGTGTGAACGCTTCATATCAATATATGTCGGGCCGTGCGGATACTCATATATATAGTGATAATATTTGAAGGATGTTTAAACCATGTCTATATAATTTTAAGATAGATAATAAGAATAACCAAATAACTTGGAGTCCACTATATTTTTCTGGAGTTGTCAAAATTCATTTTCCTTGGAGTGCCAATACCCCTCGTAAGGGTTTGTTGCTTATAATCAGTAAAAACAAGTACCTAGGTGCTTTTTGTACCACCGCCATCTTATACACTCACCCCTTATATATATCTACATAATCCATCTCGAGGTACTTCAAGTTTATGAGAATTTTCTTTGTAATCTTGTAATCTTAAATGGCCTAAAGCTCCTAGAAACCAACTTAGTTCGCCACTATAACTTGGATACTTGGCAGATTATTGAGAGAGAAAGATTAGAAAAAGAAAAGATAAAATAACAGTTGAAGATGGATAATAAAAATGACCAATTAAGTAACTTGGAGACCACTATATTTTTCAGGAGTTTGTCAAAATCTATTTCCCTTGCAGCACTATATATCTCAATGTAAATTTATCAGAGTCTTAATGTAAATGCTTTATATGAATGTGTGTTTGCCGTGGGGTTATATATATATATATTGATAATATTGAAGGCTATCTTCTGCTGTTGACTTATTGATGGTGTAGTAATGCACTACGAATATGGTCTTCGCTTTGCATAATGCAACATGGTGTATGCACTCTCACTTTAGTTAAATAAGAATTAGGAATATCATGGACTAGGACATGCACAGAAAGAACGCTTGGGCCAAAGCTTTGGAAGACAGGGTTGATTGTCCTTCTTTTAATGTAAAACACACACACACACACACACATATATATATATATATCTGTGTGTGTGCATGTATGTATTTATATTTATATATATTTATATATGTGTGAGAGAGATAACATGGCTGGTAAGTTCACACCTACTATCACCACGGTCTCACAGTGACCACAAATTATATCTCAAGGTAATTCAAGTTTATAGGCACCTTCTTTATATTCTTGAATGGCTTAAAGCACCTAGAAGCCAGCTTAGTTCTTCTGGTCAGCCACTAAAACTTGGATACATGGTGCAATTTCAGATAGACCCGACCCGCCATCTCAAACGAAAGCTGATGTCTGACCCATTTCTATTGTTAAGGATGTTAAACCATGTCTAATGTTAAAGTCTTTGACAAGTTATTGAGAGCGAAAAAACATAAGAAAAGGTAAATAACATTCTAAGCTGGATAATAATAATGACCAAATAAATGGAATAACCATATTATATTTTGAAAGATGAACATGATCGACCTCAATCTGGTAAGGTTCATAGACCACGTCGGCATGGAAGTATTCAGCATCATCTTTGCCAGAGAGGGTGGCCATGAAGGTGAGATCGTACAGTGAACCCTGAACATTTGGCGTCTTAAACGCCCTATTCACACCGAGAAAAATATAAGAGTTGCCCTGTATATATGAATAAGTGAAATGGTTAGACGTGCAAAAAAAATAATGATGAGGATGGTAGTAATAATAGATCAACGGACTGTTCTACGGTTAAAGGCTTTGATCGCTACGCTCGAGAGTTTGGTGATAGGATCGACCTCCTCGTCGTAATCCAGGTGGGCTGGAGGGTCGTACACTGTATCGTAAGATGAATCTGGTTGACCCTCCGGGAACTCGAAATTATCAAATTCTTCTTCACTCTCACTATCATCATCATCATGGATCAACTCCTCCTCCTCCTCCTCCTCAATTTTCCCTATTAGATTAGAGACGGCCCTATGGAGGAAATGGAAGTGCATGAATCCTTGGTCGTCTTGTGTTTCATGATGAAGATTATGGAGGGAACTGGTAATGATGAAGGATTTAAATGAACAATGTTTAACGTCGGTGACAAGCATCTTCTAGGCCCAGACATGAAAGAATTCTTCAGGATGTCCATGAGACAGCGGAAGAGCCTTGAAGGTGAGCTCGTACTTATTAGAATCTGTATGAAAAATGCCCTCTCCACACTAGAAAAAGTGTACAACAATCTCTGGGCATGCATATAATTTATTTATGTAAAAAGGTTAGATATAATTTATGTAAGTAATAAAAATATGTAATAAAAATCAAATTGAGAAATTTAGATTCACCATCTTCTTCTGATGAAGAATCGTAGAGTTTTCTTCTTTTCCAGGAATCGGTAATCTCCTCCGCCTTCCTCTTCCTCCAATTGCATTCTGAAATTCCCTCCATCCTCTCTCTCTCTCCCCGATAACCAAACCTTAACTTTCCTGTCTCTATTTTGCTTTCCTTATATGTTAAAGTAAATAATATATTAATACTTTAAAAATATTATATATTGTCTACAAATAAATAATATTAATTATAAAAAAGTGAAAAAACTTCTTACGTAATCAGGATAAGTATCTCTTATTGATGTTGTTTATTTTTTAATATATAATATATTACTTTTTTATATATTTAATTTAAAGAAGAATATACACAATATTAATTATAACTTATAAAATAATTCATGTCTAATTTAATTTAAATTAAAATTATATAAGAGCGAAATACTATATTTCATATTTTATCATAATACTATTTATTATATATATAATTTTATTATTAATAAAATTAATTAATTTAATTCCATTTTGAAATTAAACCGCTCGAATACTAGTCACCTTAAAAATCACTAGTAAAAGTCACTCCTAATCTAAAAATTTGAATCTCTCGAATTCAGGAATCTAAATTCTACTAAAATTATGAATTTAAATCTAAAGTTACAAATTTAAATCTTTCTTGATTCTTTTTCTAAATCTAACACCCAAGTTTTATGAAATGTAGCTAGATAGTTTTTGTAACTTTAATTATTTTTAGGAATATACAGAGGTTCTAAAATTTGTATGATTCATGAGTTCATATTCTATAAATTAAAAACAAATGTCTTCAGAACTAAAAAGTCAAGAAAATAATCAAAATATAAAGCAGTGAACCCTTAAACTGGTACGTAATTGGAAGCATACTAAAACCCCAACCAATAAACACAATGAACCCTTGGGAGACCAATTACCTTAAAAAATTACCTTTTCTTACTCCACTTAGTAGTGATTTTTCATTTACTGAACTTGCAATAAGGCAAATATCTCATTTGAAAAATACTGAATAACATCTGTTACATAATCGTCTTATATTTAGTAAATTGTAACTAAGTCCTTTAACTAATTGGACAACTACAATCGTTGTGTTTCCATTGATACATCTTCAATAGTAATCGAGTAGCCTTTTCCGTTACCACCAAAAGTAAATGTTGGGCCAGTCTTTTCTTTGAAATTTGTGAGCATGGACTTATCTCCAATCATATGTCTTGAACATCCACTATTAAGATACCAGAGCTGCTTATTATTATTTCTATGCACACAATACATCTTGTTAGGCACCCAAACTATTTTGGGTACTTTCTTTTTAAAAGATTCAGTAGACTTATCAGATTTAATAGTTTCAACAGAGCTGTTTCTTGGTCCAGAAACTTTCTTTGACCTTCCTACCTACTTATGAATATTACGATAAAACATTTTACTAGTATTCATATAAGGCATAGATGGAATATTTGGATAGCAATTTCCATAGTCAAAGATATTATTTGGATATGGCATGACCTGTGGTGGTAAGTAAGGTATTGGTGGATAATAAGGCATATATATAGGAATTTAAGCAACTGATTGTTGATCATAATTTCTACACTTTATAACAATATGATTTGCACTACCACAATTATAACAATTTTTTCTAGGAGCATCTTTCATTGATTTATAACTATTATATTTATTTACTCCTATTTTGCCATTTCTATTATTCTTAACCTTTATTTCTAGATTCTGAGTGTCAACAGTCTTTAGCTGCTTATGACTGTTTAGATCTTTCTTACTTCTATCTAATTCATATTTTTTAAAGCTTTTGACTTCTTCAATATACGTTTAGGTAGTTGCTCAAATGAGCTATAAGACTTATAGTCATTAAAGATTCTCCACACCAATGGGGAGCTGCACCAGAACTAAGTAGAAGAGTAACAACCAATTCAGAAAAGGTTCTATTGTTACGCTCAGCCTTTACCATTTTTCAGGAGAGAAAGGAGCAGTAGTTTCATATATAATTCCATGTTTTCTATAGACGTTAACAAATTCAGCAGAATTATATCCACCGCCCCTATCACTATGAATTCTTTTTATATTCTTGTCAAACTGATTCTCAACTTCAGCAATATACTGTTTAAACATATCAAGAGCTTCACTTTTATTTCGTAGCAAGTAAACATATGTGAAATTACTATAGTCATCAACAAAGGTCATGAAGTAACGCTTTCCATTACTTGTGTAGATACCAGCAAATTCACATAAATCAGAATGTACAAGTTCCAAGTGTTCAGTTTCCCCTATTACTGATTTATTTGATTTCTTAGTTATTTTAGTCTGACTACAAATTTCACATTATTCAACATTCGCTACGAACAATTTAGATATTAGGCCTAGTTTACTCATTGTGTTAACTAGCTTTTTGTTCACATGACAAAGTCGACTATGCCACAAAGTAAAGGTGCACATAGAGTAAGAAGAAGATGCTTTATTCATTTCAACATTAAGCTTAAGCATGGAATCAACAACATAGCCTTTACCAATATGTACACCGTTTTTAGTGAGGGTATATTGATCGGATCCAAATGTCTGCATAAATCTAGACTTTTTGAGGAGATAGCCAAAAACCAGATTCTTCATCATTTCAGGAGTGTGAAGGACATTCTTCAATTTAAACATCTTTTTCGAAGTAAACTTCAACTCAACATCACCAGAACTAAGAACCTTAGTGGTGTGAGAGTCTCCCAACAACACTTTCTTATCTTCTGTTTCAGAATAACTCTTAAACATGGATCTATCAAGGTAAACATATCGAGCAGCACTAGAATCGATCCACCACCCTTCGGATCCACCAACTATGTTGATTTCAATAATCATTGTTGCAAGTGGTTCTTCCAACAAGTTTGCTTGGGGAACATGTCCATCTCGCCCACGTTTAGGATAACGATAATTCCTAGCTAATTGACCAGGTTTACCACAGTTGTAGCAATTGAACTTCTCTCCATTATTTTCATTCTGTTTGATCTTAGACCTTGAAGGGTGTTGATTTTTGTTACAGTTCTGGTTCTGCTTGTGCCAATCTTGATTCTTTCGGTTTTGATTTGATTTCATAGTCTTCTTATTTGGCTTCAAGGATGCATGTGTGGAATTCTGATTCTTATTGGTGTTGGACAACAACATAATTTCCTCATTCTGGTCTTGCTTGCGGTGTTCATCCTCAATCCGAAGATGGAGAATCAGACTCTCCATGAAGAAATCATTGGACTTATGGCGCAAAATATTTTTATAGTTCTTCCATGCAGGAGGCAATTTGTCAATCACCGCAGAAACTTGAAATTGCTCATAAATTTTCATTCCTTCAAAAACAACTTCATGAGCTATTTTTTGCAATTCATGAACTTGTGAGATAATCAGCTTGTCATCCACCATCTGATATCTTAGATAGCGGCTGACATCATATTTCTTTGAGCCTACCTCTTCAGTATCGTATTTTTTCTAAAGAGCATCCCAAACTTGCAGTGGATAAAGTTGAATAATAATCATAAATTTCATCACTTAAACCATTTAAAATATGATTTTTGCAAAGAAAATGCTTATCTTGCCACTTCTCCAAAGCCCTTGTTTCCTTATCAGTGGGTTCCTCCGAAGTGACAGGTCTGGTGGAGGAGCAATTTTTCTCACACCTCTTTGTGTGGAGGTAGAAGAACATCTTGTTTTGCCATCTCTTAAAGTTGTCACCCACGAACTTGACTGGCTTATTGTTGTCTGATTTCTCAAGCCCCATGGCAAATCAAATTGTCTTAAAATTGTTGGGATTACCTGCAAAACAACTGATTAGCACAATAATAATCAGTACTTCAGACTGAGTCACAGACTAAGTCGCTCTCTTTAAGATATTTCGCGGCTCTGTCAAAGGTGCAAGCAGATCGTGGCAACGACGTCCACACGACCTCTCCTCCTAGCCTTATTTAAATTGAAAGCTTTTGTATATTTCAATGGATATATTTTCTTTTGTATCCCGTGACTTCTAGTCTAGTGGATATCTCTCCTTCTGGTAAAAGGATGTGCATGATTCAAATTTTAGTGTAGACTATGGGTGCATGAATATTTAAATTTCTGAAACTGAACAATAAAAAAAAAGAAGGAAAAGATTTTTATTGTTAATAAAATAAATATTTGATAAAAGACTTGACTTAAAAGAAATTTGCAAAAACTAATTTTATTTTTTTCAAAGCCCGAAAGACCCATCTTTGACTACAAATATGAGCCAGCTCCTTACGAGTAGAAATCGCGACCTCCCCACTATTCATACACACACACTCGAGGCCCTCTTAATAGTACTACCTTTTAAATATAAATATATAAATATATACTCCTAAATTCCAACAGTCGCCGGATACCTGAAATTCGTGCAGTTTGACCTCAGTAGATCCGCCACCGCTGCGTGGTAAGCTCTCTTTTAGATCCCTATTTACTGTTTTTGCTTCGATTTGCAGGTTTCCTCGATAATTGTGCCTCTCTTTTATCTGTTTGTGATTTTGATGTATGTATTGTTTTAAGTTGTGATTAGTAGGAAATGTGAAGCAGTAATTAAGAACTTTGTTAATTTTGAATTTATAAGGGTAGTAGTTAAGTAAATTGAGCAACAATAGGGGAAGCTTTTGTGGGTTGGTTTTGAATTTGTGAAATAGTGATGGTCTCCATTATGTGATAGAGATAGCTAACATGGATTTTCAGTAGAGGGGTTGTGGGGATAGGGAGTTTATTGTACTTTGCTGGAATTGGTTGAGAAGTTATTTATGTAGTTTTCTGTTTTTAGAATTCAGATGTGTCTTAATGATGGTAGGATATACTTATTTGTCAAAGTGATATGTAAGACTGTAACCTTTTTGTCGACCAATATCTGCTCCATTTATTGTGGATGATTTTTCGGTAAATAGTGAAAGCTGAATGATGAATGTCGTTTTAAAGTCTATTCAAGTTGAATGGCGTCAAAGTAGAGACCAATTGTGCTTGTTGATCGAATTGGCTTGAAGCCCATTGGTCCAAGATTTTTTGACGTTTTGTTTTATTCTTTTCGGTTTATACACAATTTATAGAACTTGTTTTTTATTTTTTTATTTTTTTTGGGTATTGAGCTCCCTCATTTGAATGGGCTAGGCACTAAACCTACTGCTTCAACTTCTTACCTTTCTTATAATAACGTTTTGAGCTAGATCGGGTCAACCTCTCCTGTTTCCACCAGTAGGTAGTAAATGATAAAGTTTGCTGATGAATACAGCAATGTTAAGCATGATGAGTGGTGGATTAATTCCATTAATGTTGCCATCAATTTAATGGAGCAATTTAATGGAGTGGACAATTTTCCACATCATTCCCGTGGTTGCATTTGTCTCCATCAACACTTGTTAGCCTGATTTACCACCGATTTGGCTAAATCCATTGTTAGCTTTTACACGGTGCCAAGGAATTTTTCAGACACTTCTCAACATATTGTTGAGAAGCTCAACCTGATATAGTCAAATTATTTGCTACTTGGTAACCAGCACACTGTATCATTGTGATCATTAATTTACTTGGTCAACCATTACTCTAATGTCTTATGCCTTACTGATTAGTTCATTTATCTTATTATCTACAAACGTAATTAGGTTAAGTGAGTGTGTGATTATATTTGTATTGCTACATTATGTATGTTGTCTTGAATAGGTGTGCATTTACATTTGATGGGATAAAAGTG
>JAUEJK010140371.1:0-11153 GCA_032274865.1 Eryngium alpinum | reverse complement strand
AGGGGTCTTCTGTCCTAGCTCATCGGTTTCTCCCATCAGGGTTGCCTTGTACTTTTCTTTTATTAATGAAATTGACCGTTCCCAAAAAAACCAAAAAAAAAACATGAGGCCACCAATAAATGCCAAAGGGGTACAACAACTCATGGGACGAGTAGCTGCCCTAGGCAGATTTTTATCCAAAGCTGGAGAACGATGACTACCGTTCTTCAGAGTATTGAGGGCTGCTAAGAAATTTGAATGGACCAAAGAGTGTCAAGAGGCCTTTGATGGTTTAAAGGAATACCTCAGTTCCCCCATCCTTTTCGCAAAACCAGAACAGGGTGACACACTAGCCATATACTTAGACATCTCAGAGTCCGCCTTGAGTGCCGTGTTATATAAAGATCAAGGGGAATTGCGACTCCCAGTATATTATGTGAGCAGGATCTTGCATGGGGAAGAGCTGAAGTATGAGAAGATTAAAAAGATGGCATTAGCTCTGGTCATGACTGCCCGTAAGCTAAGACTATATTTTCAGGCATACACAATCGAAGTTTCGACGGATCAACCTCTTCGACAGGTATTGCATAAACCCAATACAAGTGGAACGTTGGTTAAGTGGGCAATGGAGCTAAGCGAGTATGATATTCGGTATCCACCTCGGATAGCCATCAAAGCTTAAGCGTTAGCTAATTTCATTGTGGAGTGTACTCTTGCTCCTGACAAAGAGGAGACACCAGAAGTAACAAGCCCAACTTCCCTAATGATTGGATTAGAGAAGGAGGCACGAAGCCTAAATTTTAATGGTGCATCCAACGCTCGTCGTGGAGGAGCGGGAGTAATTGTAGAAAGCCCTAGAGGTTTTCTTATCGGATATGCAGTAACCCTTAATTTTGAAGTAACTAACAATGAAACTGAGTATGAAGCTTTGATAGTAGGATTGGGCTTGGCCCGGTCATTAAGGGCAGAGATATTGATAGTATGGGGGGACTCCCAATTGGGGATTAGTTAGATCAACGGAACTGATAAGGTAAAAGGTCCTAAGTTAGAAAAATATGTCAAGATAGCAATGGCCATGTTATCACAATTCGACGGATGGATGTTGGAGTATATACCGAAAGAGCAAAATCTAGCTGCTGATGAATTATCTAAGTTTATTGCAGGAGCTCCACCTATGGCTTATGAAGGTAATATATATTAAGAGACTCAAGATCAACCATGCATAGCAGCAAAATTGATGACCCCTATTCATGTGGAAGTTAACTGGATGGAACCAATCAAAGCCTATTAACTTGGAGGAGAACTCCCTCAGGATCCTGAGCTGACCTAGAAGACTCAGGGAAGGGCTCCCCAATATGTAGTTATAGAAGGGATTTTATACAGACGGTCTTTTTCCATGCCCTATCTAAAGTGCTTAGGACCACAGGAGGCACGTATGGCATTGGAGGAAGTTCATGAGTGGCAATGCGGACAACATGTTGGTGGACTGATGCTCACGCAGAAGATTATGAGACAAGGATTTTTCTAGCCTTCATTAAAACAAGACGTCATGGACTATGTAAAGAAGTGTGACAAGTGTCAGAAGTTTGCATCTGTGCCAAGACAACCTCCTAATGAACTTACTTATATAACTTCACATTTACCTTTTATTATGTGGGGCATTGACATACTGGGACCATTACCTCCTGCTTATGGACAAAGGAAGTTTCTGGTAGTAGTCATTGACTACTTTACGAAGTGGATTGAAGCTCGACCGTTAGCGCAGATTGCTTCTAAGAAGGTAATTAGCTTCGTATGCGAGGATGTCATCTTTAGATATGGGGTTCCTCGGATTATCGCGCTGATAACGACAAGCAGTTCGACAGCATAGAGTTCAAGAACTACTGTCGAGAATGGGCTATTGAGTTACATTTTGCAGTAGTAGCACATCCTCAAGCTAATGGACAGGTATAAAGAGCAAATCGAATCATTCTGGATGGGGTGAAGAAGATGCTAGATGATGCCAAAGGTGCTTGGGTGGAACGACTACTAAATGTTTTATGGTCCTATAGGACCACTCCAAGAGAGTCTATTGGAGAAACCCCATTTTCTCTGGTATATAGGGTAAAAGTTGTTATACCCGTGGACTTGGCTTTAAAGGCACTAAGCATAGAAATCTTCAATGAAGAAGAAAACGAAAGATTGTTGAGAATGGAGGCTGAACTAATTGAGGAGAAGCGAGAGGAAGCTGCTCACAGTGTTTTGGAATATAAGCGAAGAACTTCAGCTTACTACAATATGAGGGTCAAGAAGCGATTTATTGTTAATGGATATTTGGTGCTT
The DNA here is from genome assembly GCA_032274865.1 of Eryngium alpinum. Lineage (NCBI taxonomy): Eukaryota > Viridiplantae > Streptophyta > Magnoliopsida > Apiales > Apiaceae > Eryngium > Eryngium alpinum. Next base: position 8,852 of record JAUEJK010140371.1, on the reverse strand, counting down.
CGAATATTAGAGGCTTCTAGAAAGGAGAAAAGAAAGTTATCTCCTGATTGGGAAGGTCCTTGTCGTGTGAAGAGAACTGTTGGATTAGGATCCTATCATTTAGAAACTCTTGAGGGAAAAGAGTTACCCCATTCTTAGCACATTACTACTTTACGTAAATACTATCAGTAATAATGTAAACGCACCAATAAAGCAACATATTTCTTTTTTCATTAATCATAAGTTGTTACGATTATACATCTAAGAGGAGGATCCACCTCGCCCCTCGCTATCTAGTTCTACATTAAGTTGAGCTACAAGAGAATCTACAAGGCTACCCCTGGGTTTTGCACCACGGCCAGAGCTTTGAATCCATCGTCATCTTCATCTTCATCTTCATCATCATCGTTATCATCATCATCTGAAGACGAGATCTCCTCATCTGATGAGTCTTCCTCTTCTTCCCTAGAGCCCAGCTGCCAATCAAATTCCTCGTGTGTATCCTCAACAAACGGAATTTTGGGAAATGGACACTTGCACTGAGAGAGATTAAGCCCGGGATGAACCTTATCAATGGACTTCATGAACTCATCCCAGCATTCATGATAGATGGATGGAAACCTCCTGCTAGCCGAATGATTCTTCCTATAACGATAATAGGGAGACTTCAGAAAATCACGGATAATTTTGGTGCGGTTGGTGTGGACCTGATTTCGGAGTTCTCAACCTCCTCTCTGAGATGAGTATTATCGGACTGAAGCTTTTGTTTGCTTTCTTCAGCCTGAGATAACTCATCTTGAAGGCCTTCAAAATTCTTTTCGTTATCAATAAGACAAGACTCCAAAGTGCGGACATGGTGCATGACCGCCTGGAAGTAGCAGTTGACCTAGTAAGAGGAAGAATATTATCTATATTAAGGGACATCAAGAGTAAATGATGCTAGGAGGGAGACAAGGAAATGAGAAAATCTTACCGACGCCATAGCTTGAGCGTCGTGATCCCTAACATTATCGCACTGAGAGTTGTATACAAGATCTGATTTGTCACAAGGAGTGATAGATCCCCATGACCATTGTTAAGCAAATGTTGAGTCCTTGACCACCGAGTAACCAGGACTGAATGTCCATTCCCCTTAGAAGGGGCACTGCTGGAGGAAGAGATAGGATGAGGAAGAGATAGGAGGAGGAAGAGTCGTTGTAGGCGGAGAATCCCAAGTCCTCTTCCTAGAAGGCTCGGGAGCTGGAGCTGAAGATGGAGACGATTGAGCTGCCCTTCGGTAACGGGCAAGCTCCCTTTGAACTATATGAATAAAAGGTAAATTAGATATAGAAGAAAAACTTTTATTTAAAATTTAAAATGCTAAGAATAAGCTCGAAAGAATACCCGAGAAAGAGGACTTCTTCGACTTCTTCTTTGGATGACTGTTGTCTACCATTACTTCTTGACGCTCTAGAGAGAAAACTAGAGAGAAGTTAGAGAGAGAGAGTAGAAGGTTGAGAGTGATGAGATTCTCTTTCTAGGAGGGTTGAGGGGACGTGGGAAGACATGCTGCTACTTAAAATGGTAACCATTCCATACATGTGTGTTTATAGATCTGGAGGTAAAATTCCTAGGCATGTAAGCCAAAAGAGGGATGTCCTAGTACGGATAAAAAAAGTGCCAAACAAAGTAAATAAAGTATCTCCTAGGCATGAACGTCTAGGAGAGATCCCTATTATAACGCTAAATAGCCAAGGTTGGGTGGAGTTATGACTCTTAGGTGCACACGCCTAGGGGTATTATGAGGCTTTTGTAGCCACAAACTAATATGGATAACAACTTCTTTTGGTCAAGGGCCCTCCATGGATATCACACTACTGTCTACTTTGGGTATATCACGCCAAGAAGAGAGAAGTACTAGCTTTTAGACGTAAACGTCTAGGAGGATCGTTAGAATGATCACTAAACTGCCAAGATAGGCAATGTGAGGGTTCTTAGGCGCCCTACGCCTAGGAGAGTCCCTAATGCATATTTCAAAGCACCAAAATAGCTTAAAGCAACACCCCTAAGCTCCACGCCTAGGTGGAGAGAATGAAGATAAAGCAAAACGTCAAACTAGCATGAAGCAACTTTTCTAGGCGCGTATCGTCTAGGGATAGCAAACAAAAGGGGATAAAAATGCCATGGTAGGTGTGGTAATCCCTTCTAGGTCCCCCACGCCTAGGGAAGAGGCGTAAAATGCCAAGATGGAGAGAAGCTATATCCCTAGGCGCCTATGCCTGGGAGGTAGCTTAGGAAGGAGCCTAAAGTGCCATGCTAGGTGAAGAAAACTCCCCTAGGCATTGGTGCCTAGGGAGAAGTTTGGAAGAGGGGCCGAAACGCCAAGGTGGCATTGAAGAAGTATCCTAGGCGCCCGAACCTAAGAGAAAGAGTAGGGGATGGAAAATTTTCGTATAGGCCCAATTTTTGGTACAAAATGAGTCATATTTCTGAGGGATAAATCACCTCGAAAATAGGAGGCAAATATAGGAGGGCCAAATACAGGGACCAACCCAATAAGCCCTGGATGGGCACAATCCGGATCCGAATTAGGATAAAGCAGAATAGGAGCAGATTTCCTGCAAAGCACGATACGACAAAAGCCCAATTACGGTAAAGGAGGTGTAGAAACCCTAGAATAAATAAGGGAATGAATCTGGTAGGTAAATCAAGTAATGAGTCCTAGTTTTGGGTGGCAAGAAAGAATAGATAAGGTAAAGAAAGTTACCAAATAGGATTCTAATTCCTAATGGAGATCTGAAACCCTAATCCACACCTATATAAACCAAATAGGATTCTAATTCCTAATAGAGATTTGAAACCCTAATCCACACCTATATAAAAGGGATTATTCTTCATAATCTGGTACACAATATTAGCTCCAACTCAATGAATAAAGAGAATATTCAGATTACTCATTCTTGGACTCGAGTCCCTCGGGTGGGACCACCCCCACCGGGTTTTCCAGGTTTCCCAGCGGACGTTTGAGGAGCTCAAGGAGATCAGCTTTGGACCTTCGCAAAGTCATGTATGCTTTAATCTAAGAGTCTTATTTTGATATGTAACACCAAGCATGATAAATATAAATCATGTAATAGCACTTCTCCAAATCATGCAATATCAAGAACTGTTCTAAATGCACTAGGACCCAATACAGATTTGGTACCAAGGGCAACTTAATTGCCTTCATGTATGCAGGGAAATGTGTCAAGAGTAGTTGGATCCTTATCAGGAGATGCTCGAGACTCATGATGAGTGAGGAAGCCCTACTCAATAAGTTGGAGGAGAAGGCCAACAATTCATTTTTTTTAAGAGTTTGTGAAACAAGAAGATTGCAGGGTTTAGCTATTTTCTATCAAAGAAGTGGAGGTAACTTCTGAATTTTTTTTGGCCTTGAAGTTGGGGGGAGAAATTATAAATCCAAATATAGTTTCTTCTAACCATTGAAGTGGATGATATCTGGAATCAAGCAGTGGATGATAAAGCAAACTTCACAGTTTGTAAGTAAACTAAGAATGTAAACCTTGGAGTGACAAGTTCTGAGATTTAAATTGTTTTACATTTTACTTAATTAACTAACGTAATCTTAATGATTGATGTTAGCACAATAATTATTGGTTGAGAAATCACATCAATGTCTTGTTTTTATGTTAATACATTTTGTTTACAACTCAAGAGTAAGAAACCTCCCTTTATTACAAAGAATGTAGTTCTTACTAAATAACAATTAATAAGTACAGTGCAATATCATAATTAAACTCATATTCTTGAAAACAGACAAGTCATATATTCTGAAGTTTTAACCTTATACATTTTTGCTTGTTTCTTCATCATGCCTAGGATGTGCTTTTAAGTGGTATAGAGTCTGCTATCACTCTGCTCAATAAAACAATCCTTTGTCCAACGGACTTATGCATGGTCACGCTATTCACTTTATGTTACATCAGTATTTGATAAGTCTCATCATAAAATAAATATTTAAATATTATAGTCTTTATTTAATTTAAGTATTGCATTTTTCGTATTTCACTTAACGTGTATGTGCATGCCTGTTTCAAAGTCCAAATAACATTAACTACAATTAATGGAACATTTCCCAAAAAAACTAATCTACATTAAACCCAGGCCGGATTTTAGCAACATTGTCAATTATTTTTTTATAAAATCCCTCTTCAAGGCATCCAGTTTCACATAAAAAAATAAGGATCAAAATGAAATTTCTCTAAAAAATCAAAACTAATACGGGTGTATTGGATGGAGAGTTTGTAGGATTTTTTATTTATTTTAAAGAATCAATGGATCTCAGTGGATTTATGAATTACTTGGATTCTACAAAGAATTAAACAGAATCTTAGATTGGTTTTTGAAAATTTTAACAGAATTAATCATATTTTAACAAATTATTTTATAAATATTGATAAGCGTACCATCGTCTTTTTTATTTATTTATCAACGAAAAAAGTAATGTCGCAGAACTGGAGTTCTTGTGTTTGTGTTAGTAAACTGAGCATTAAGAGTGAAAATTAAAGATTACAAAACAATGACATTTGAGTACTGTAGCAAAACCCTCTCTATTCATATCTGAAATATAAACAGTATTTTTTTTTTATCAAAAATTATGAATTTTCTGGGACTTCATTCCTTCTTCTTTGGTTGGTTAATTCATAATTTTTAGAGAGTTTTTTGTCCTTGTTGTGGGGGTTCACTGAGTTATATTTTCTAATTTTTTGGAAACTCTTGGTTGGTAAGGCGGACGACTGTCGTTGAGTGTTCTCGGTTTGGAGAGGAATTTTGTCACCGGCAAAGATCTGGTTAGCTAACCCATAGTGTAGGAAACCTCAAGGTCAACTAGCGTTGGATCAGGAGTTTCCAATTCACTGATTGGCTGAGAGGGCTGGGGTGCTGTGTTTGGTGGGTGTTTTAAAGACTGGAAATCCGGCGACTGGTGGTTGAAAGATTTCGCCGGTGACTACAATATCTGGCAGTAGGTGCTGTGGTTTTTCACAGCTGCTTTTAAGCGGAGCCATTTGTTGCTGAGCTTGCTAGACTGAGTTTGAACGCCGGCTGTGGGTGCAGGTAGTTTCTGGCAGTGTTAGCAGGAGTTTGTGGAGGTGCAGCGGCAGATCCGGTGATATACTAGGTGTGTTATTTGGTAGAAAGTTCGGGAGAAGGGTTGGTGGGATTTAGACAAAAATTCGGGGCTGCTTATCAGGCGGCGGCAGCAGCTGTGTTTGCCGGTAGGGGTGACCTGACGGTGGGAATTACAGGAGCTTGGTGTGTGTAGTGTATTTTTTAAAAAGTTAGGTGGCAGACAACATAATTGGAAAGCAGAAGGTTGGTAGAAGGTGGGGTCCACCTATTTTATTTTTCTGATTGTTTCGTTGTTTATTCATTGACTGTGGTTGTAATCAGCAGTCTACTTTGGCACAATTGGCGTTGGTAGTATGGAGGATAAGACTGCTACTGCTGGTTCAGGGGATGGATTGGTAATAAAAAAATTTGCTGTTACCAATTTTAATGAGCTGATTAATAGGGTTAATTTAAAATCTGAAAGACGACCTTTTAGGGCGCCGGTGCGAGGAAATTCGGTGGTGGCTCAGGAGGTAGTCAATAATGATATGGTGCAAGGGAATGAGGAAGTAGAGCCATTGGTGATTGTGTCTCCAGCCGGGCGTGTATTACTTAATGCATAATCAATTTACTCTTTGCCGGCAGATTCAATCCCTGTAGGTCATAAACAATTGTACGGTGGTAAGAATTTGCATGTCTCTGGTCAGGAGGCTATGGGGGTTGTTGCTGCTGAATAGAGAGTTGATCCTTGCATGGTGGATGAGCCTAGTAAATCACGTTTTCCTAATAAGATATTAAATTTGGTTCCTTTAGTGAGGGGAAACGGTGTTACCTTTTCTGAAGGGTTCAAAGAGACCAGAGCTTAGTTTTGTTGCTCCGAAGCGCGTGCCTGGTGGTGGTTTGTTTGTGAGACCTACTCAAGCTACGGCAAATGTTGGTGCTGTCCAGTGGAGATTTACATTAGTGGGTTATTTCTTGGCGTCTACGCCATTCCTTGATAAACTGAAGAGTTTTTTTAATCCTATTTTGAAGGGGCTTGTTTCTATATCTACTACTAAAGGTGGTTTCTTTTTCTTTAAGTTTAAAGATGAGGAGGCTTTGCTGCATGCTCTTGATGGTGGTCCTTGGCTTCTTGATAAGCAGCCAATTATTTTGAGGAGATGGGAACATGGTATGTCATTGGTTCGGGACTTGCACCGAGAAGTGCCGGTTTGGGTAAAATTATTTAATGTTCCTACTGAATACTGGACAAAGGAGGGTATGAGTGTGGTTGCTAGTGCCATCGGGCGTCCTCTTCACCTTGATGTGTTTACCCGTAACTGTCTTCATCTTGATTATGCCCGGGTGTGTATTCTGGTTGACGCATCTCATTCGTTGCTGAATTTCTTTTCTATTTTGTTGCCTGGGGAGGATGATGAGGTGGTGGGATCTTTACGGGTTGATGTTTAGTATGAGTGGCTGCCTCACATCTGTTCTGATTATAGGGTTTTCCGGCATCGGGCTGATTCGTGCCCTAAGGTGAGCCTAAGCAAAAGCAGGTTGCCTTGTTTGTCCCAAAGAGGCCGAAGGGGCCTAAGGCTAGAGCGGCAGGTGCTTCTATGGGTAGTTCGGGTATGGGTCATCCTTCTAGGGGGCCTATTGCAATTAACTCTACTACTGATACTGGTAATAACTGTCGAGATATGGTGGTCTCTGAGGGGGTGGCTTCTAAGGGGAAGGAACAGGTTGGGGAGATAGCTTCTGTTTTATGTCGTGACTTTGAGACTTCTTTATGTGGGTCTGGTGTACCAGGTTCAGTCCTCCGTCATCTGTTCGGGTTTTACAGCACAACCCGTTCAGTCCTCTCAGTGTGGATGATGATAACCAGGAGATTTATTCTGATGATGACGTTAAGATTGTTCACGAGGATCCGATTCCTCTCATGGGGCCTAATGATGCACCCCTTCGGGATGTTGTTAGATGATTTATTTGGCTTCTTGGAACGTTCGTGGTCTTAACCGGCTCGACCGCCAACGTTCAGTTCGGGAGCTGGTGCACGATTCAGGTATTTTTGTTATTGGCCTTCTTGAGACTCGTGTGGCGGCGCTTAATGCGTCAAGTTTATCCTCTGATTTGTTGCCTACTTGAGATTGGTTCTTTGATTATGGTGGCGGTCCGGGTAGTATGATTTGGATTGGTTGGAATCCTGTGTATGTTGCTTGTGTGGTGCTTCGTGTTCACTCTCAGATTATTCATTGTCAGTTTACAGATGTACGAGATAACAATTCTATTATTATTTCGCTTGTCTATGCGCTGAATGAGGAGGTGGATCGCCAGCCTTTGTGGGATGAGCTAATTCAGTTTTCCGGGTCTATGGCTGTTCTTGAGTTGGCTGTGATGGGGGATTTCAATGCAGTTATAGATCTGAGTGAGATTCTTAGTGGGAATCCGGGGGTGGTTTTTGAGTAGGATTCCTCTATGCTAGATTTTAGTGCTTGTCTTGCTGGTGCTGATTTAGAGATGCTGCCTATGCAAGGTTCGTGGTTTTCTTGGTGCAACCAAAGTACGGGTCATGCTAGGCCAAGACTTTGGAAGCGCTTAGGCAGGATGGTGGCAAACCCTATGTGGTTTTGTAGATTCTCAGGTGTTAATTATTCTTGTGGTAGTCCCCGCACTTCGGACCATTGCCCTCTTATAGGATGGGATGATTATGAGGCTCGCCGATCTCCCTTCAGGTTTGATAACTTCCTTGCTGATATGGATTGTTTCATTCCGGAGGTTCTGGCTGTTTGGGAACACCATATTGAGGGTTGTTAAATGTATGGGGGTAATGAGGAAGCTAAAGGCTCTCAAACAGATATTTAGGAGTCTCAGGAGGCATAAGGGGGATTTGGCTCGTAATGTGTCAGAGGCTTCAAGTTTTTTGGCTCAGGCTCAGTCAATTCTTACAGAGTCTCCTCTTTCTGATGAGTGTTTTGAGTTGGAGCAGCTTTGCCGATTGTTTTATTCTACTGCTGTTAGGGAGGAGCACTCATTTCTTAGTCATAGGGCTCAGACTTCTTGGCTTAAAGATGGAGCTCAGTGTTCTTCTTTCTTTTTCCGCCGCTTATCTGTTAGACGGGCCAGAGCCAAGATCTTCGGGCTTCAGGATTATGAAGGTAATGATATTGAGGGGCATGCTCAGGTACGTGATAAGATAGTGGGTTTCTTTTCATGTCTTTTGGGTACTTCTTCTCGATCTTCTCCCTTTTTAGACTGTTTCCAGGAATTTATTTCTAGATTTATTGATGATGCTGAGGCTACTACTTTGATTGCTCCTATCACTGCAACTGAGGTTAAGGAGGAAATTTTTGATATAGGGGATGACAAGGCCCCTGGGCCTGATGGTTTTAATGCAGTTTTCTTTAACTGTGCTTAGCATGTCATTGGCGATTCTATCTCCACTGCGGTGATTGATTTCTTTCGCATAGGGAGGTTTTTGAAAGGAAGTAACTCTACTCTGATTGTCTTCGTTCCGAAGGTGGCGCTCCCCCGTCGTGTTAGTGACTATCGTCATGTTTCTTGTTGTAACCTTTTATATAAGGCTATCTCCAAGATTATCAGTAACCGTATGAGACCCCTTATCGATAAGTTGGTTAGCCCATGTCAGTCTACTTTTGTGCCTGGGAGGAGGATTAGTGATAACATTATGTTGGCTCAAGAGCTTCTTGCGGGGTATAATAGGAGGAGTTCACCTCTTAGATGTGCTTTCAAGGTTGATCTGATGAAAGCATATGATTCGGTGGAGTGGGATTTTGTGTTGCTTG
>JAUEJK010140264.1:0-11154 GCA_032274865.1 Eryngium alpinum | reverse complement strand
CTTCTTTAAACCTTTCTTACCTTTCCCTTTCCCTTTGGCCTTTGGAGCTTCAACCAGACCATCTTCAGTAATAAATTAATCAATGAGTTCCTTGCTTTTCTTCAATATGGATTCCTCTTTCTCTTTCGCACTCATCCTTGACATCTCTTGGAATTCTTGGATCTCCCTTATATCAGCCTCAGTGAGCTTGTCCAAGTCAAAATTCCTACTTGCAATGTCAGTTGCATTGAGTTTTGAAATTTGCATATCACTTTCTATGACAAGTGCTTTTGACTCTAGAGCTTATGTTTTTAAGGACAATGGTTCTTGATCCTTGACAACCATCTCCAAGCATCGATTCTCACGTGGAGCAGGAGAAGTGACTCTTAAAATTTCTCTTGAGCCAGAATATGAAGCGTTCTCTGCATCCGCAGTGGTTATCCCAGCAAAATGCTTGAATACAGCTTCAGGTAGAAAAGTTGTTAGAGGAATTGACAGGACTGAAGGAGCTGAAGCAGTTCTTTCTAAGGAATGAGGCATACTAATCATCCTCTCCCCCTTTTTGGCATCATTATCAGCCTGGAGAATTCATAAAATAGTAGCAACATTGACACTTAGTTGTGCTGCTCCAGCTTTGCTAACCTTTCATCTAGAGTTTTAGATACCACCTCAATCTTCTTGGCAGCTTTGAGAATGTTGTAACTAGTCTGTTTATCCACCATTGATGTAATATAATTTTCCACAGCTTCCAATTTTCCAAACATAGCATGCTTGAGCTTCCTTAATTCCAGATCAGTATTGACGGCATCCATATAATGAGCTGTTAGAACAGTTGCAGTTTGCATATCATCAGTTTTCTTGATTTGCTCCCTCAATTCCTTGCTAAACTTGAGAAGAGAATCACCGCTACAACTTTTGTAGTGATTGAATAGAAAAGTTTTCTTTGGATCTAAGTTCCTCATTTCCTCCAATAGCTGATTGTGCTTGGCATTGGGATGGGGTTGGTTGCTTTCAAAATCATGAATAGAAGATATAATGTCAGCCATAGAGCTCCCCTGATCCAAATCTAATTACTCTTCTTGCACATCTTCAAAAATAGTTAAAGCCCCCTGATCATATTCTGTCCCCTGATGCTCTATTGTCTCATCAGGGGAGAATTTAACTTGAACTTCCTTTGCAATTTCAAGAACCTTTTCAGTAGAATCATCAACTATGCTCTTGCTAGCTTCAGTTGCTTCAACCAGAGTGGTTAGTGATATAATTAACCCCCACCCACTCTATTTTCTTCTTGACAAGTCTCATTTATCCTCACACAACTTTCTTTTTCACTGTCTTCTAAGACAGTACTCTCCCCCAGCTTACTTGCACTTCTAAGTGCTTTCTCACTCTCATCTGATTTTTTTTGCCTGAGCTATCATAAGGTTTGAGCTCAGCCTATCATTTTCACTCATTGTTACCACAAGCTCACTTTTATTTTCCCTAATAAGGCTCCTATAGGCTTGGGTTGTTGCTTGATTGGTTAATCCAATCAAAGCATCTACAGCTACACTGGTAGCTGGTGATGGTAGACTCTGTGCAATGTGTCCCAAAGGTAAAGGATTGGAACTTTGGGAAGTTGTTATTTTCAAAGTGATTCCTTCCTCCCCGACACACTTGGCATGTCCTCAAAAGAAATAGGACTGCCTGAGTCTAGCAATACATCATGATCACCAATGGCTTGATCACTGGAAGGAGAATAGTGCATCAATTGAGAAGGATCTATAGCCATTGGATCATTTATGGGCTCCTCTAGGATAGTAGAAAGTTTATGATTTGATGTTTCTAGTCTAAAGATTTGAACCATTACATCTAAAGCAAGATGAGATTGTTGAAAAGAGAGATTGGGAGAATCAGATATAGATTAAGGCTGAATCACTGGATGTGAAGGTGATTCATCAAGTGAAGATGCGTGTGCTCTCACATGTGTATCAGTTTGTGTTTCACTCTGTAGCTCCCCTGATGGTGTTTCCAAGGGAGCTTTGCCCAATGTTTGTGCCTTTCTTTTCCTCTGGTATGCTATTGGTTGATAGCTCTTTTTAATAGATACATCCTGTTGAGAGGAAGTATCTAGTAATGTGGTGTTATCCTTTTTACCTACCAAAGCTTGTTAGGAAGCTTTGGCAGTGGTTTGGCTAGGGTTCACACTCATGGCCTCATCACCTTTTAACTTTATAGACTTGTGTCTCCATTGGCCTCCCTCCTTTCCCTTACCACCCTCATTAGATGTGGGTTTAAGAACTCCACTAGGTCTTTTGGTACCTTTAATCTTTTGAGAGACTAAAGTTTTGGCTTTAGATTGTTTAAGAGAGATAAGAGGTGCATCAAGAGTAGAATCAGGTTGTGTAGGGACCTGATTCATAAATGCAGGAATAGATGAAGTTATAGAGGTTGGAATACATCTAAGAGAAGATAATACCTGAGTCATATGGCCTGACAACACATATGGTACCTTTTATTGCAGTTTTCTTAAAGATATCCAGAACAACTTTGTCCCCTGACTAGGACTTGTGATGCAGTTGTCCTTAGATACTTCTGGCAATTCCAAATTTGGCAACTGGTGATTAACTAACATGGTAATAAATCTAGGGAAGTAGACTTCTTCTTTTCTTTTCTTAACAGTCCCGAATTTTATTACCATATCATTAAATGTCATCTCACCAATGTTAACATCTATGTTTCTGATTATAGCATGGGCAATTCTTAGTGTTAAAGATGTCATTACTTCAAAATTTGAACACTTGACTGCAAACACTCTAGTGATAGTGTCAAATAAATAATATAACTCTATATTAGAATTAACTCTCTTCAAATCCTTAAACTTGAGATTGTCTAGGTCCTCACAAACATAACCCTCGGCCTTAAGAAATTGTAAAAGTTCACTATCAGTGGGGAACATGGATAAGTTCTCATTAGGCAGTCCTAAAGCAACATTTAAAGAAGATGGATTGATGATACCTTGTTGCCCTTGAACTGAAAACTCAATCCCCACTATCTTCACTCCATCAGCACCAGCAACAAACCTTGCTGAGGTCCAAGCTTCAATCAGCACACTCTTGTAGATTGGAGGGTCAGAGGATATAGCCTTTGAGTACTTGGAGTTGATGAGATACTCCATCATTGGGCGAAAACATGCATCAACAGCATTAACATATATGAAACCTACAAAATTCATTGTAAGAACTACCAAGCTATTGTTTAATATTTGAATCACTTTTGGGGCCATTTTTGTTAAGAAAAGATTACAAAATCAAGGGTTTGCTTTGAGAGAGATTGCAGTTTTCAATTTTCAGAAAGCGTAAAGTGAAAATGATTAGGGAAAACATATTTAAACCCTTCAGATTTCGTTCCCTGATTCACAACTGGTAACCGTTGGATTTTAGAAATTGGTTAACTACCGTTACACCCTTATGTTATAAATTTCGCTGACAGATAACTACTTCAGGGAAGGAAAAGTCACCTGATGGTCAGAATTTTCCTTCTATGAAGTAAATAACTTTCAGTTGATTTAAAACACAATTGATTTACACACTAAGATTATTCCTAATAATAGTTAATTCAATATTTAATTAATGAACCATTTTTATTTATTAATTAATTAAAGAAATAATAATTGCTATAAGTAAAATCTCCCCTGATCTTAGTCTTCAGGGGACTAAGATAGGCTACAAGAATTCATTTAAAATGTATTTCAAAGTGTTTTTAAATCAAATCTGAGTATATAAAGACACTAACCAACATTCCAACATTTCATTTTATCATTGATCATCATTAAATCATCCTAAATATAAACAAAAATTCATGAGTCAAATCATTAGGTTATCAAATAATTAGAACAATAAGATTTCCAGCCTTGACTTTAAGAATTCATGTTTATCATTCCTAACTAACCTACCAACATATTGAAGGTTCCTTCATCAAGAGCTTTGGTGAATATGTCAGCAATATGTTCATTTAGTTGGAACAAAATGCAATTCAATTATACTATTCAAAACATGCTCTCTAATTAAATGATACATGATGTCAATATGTTTGGTTCTTGAGTGTTGCACAGGATTTCCAGCTATGTCAATGGCACTGGTGTTGTCACAGAAGATTGGAACCCCTTTGAACTTGAATCCAAAGTCTTGTAATTGATTTTTCATCTACAAGATTTGAGCACAACAACTCCCAGCTGCAATGTACACAGCTTTTGTAGTTGATGTGGAGATTAAGTGCCGCTTCTTGCTAAACCATGAGACCAATCTTCCTCCAAGAAATTGATATCTAACAGTTGTGCTTTTTCTATCAATTCTGCAACCCCCATAGTCTGCATCTTAATATCCAACAAGATCAAATCTATTCCCCATTGGATACAACAATCCCAAGCATAAAGTTCTTTTAACATATCTAAACATTCTCTTGGTTCCAGCTAGATGAGATTCTTTTGGATTTGCTTGATACCTGATACACAAATAAGTAGCAAACATAATGTCAGGCCTGCTTGTAGTTAAGTAAAGGAGTGATCCAATAATTCTCTTATACTCCTTAGGATCCACATCATTTCCATCTTTATCAGGATTCATCTTCAATGCAGTAGACATGAGAGTCTTTGCAGCCTTACAATCAAGCATATCAAATTTCTTGAGCAACTCATTTGCATATTTTCCCTGATGAATGAAAATACCATCAGGTGACTGCTTGATTTGCAATCCAAGAAAATAAGATAGCTCTCACATCATGCTCATCTCAAATTTGCTCTGCATAAGCTTTAAAAACATTTCACAAAGACCTTGATCAGTTGAACCAAATATTATGTCATCAACAATTATTTGTACCAAAATAATCTTGTCCTTGTGCTTCATGCAGAACAACACAACACCTCTTGTGAACCCATTCTCAGTCAAAAACTTTGCCAAGTGTCATACCAAGCTCTGGAAGCTTGCTTCAATCCATAGAGAGCTTTCTCTAGCTTATAAACATGATTTGGCAACTTGGAATTTTCAAAACCTGGAGGTTGTTGAACATATACTTCTTCTTCAAGTTTGCCATTGAGAAAATCACTATTTACATCCATTTGATAGACCTTGAACTCAGAATGAGCTGCATAAGCAAGAAATATCCTAATTACTTCCAATCTTGCTATTGGGGTAAAGGTCTCATCAAAATCAATTCATTCTTCTTGCAAATAAACTTTGGCAACAAGTCTAGCTTTGTTTCTTGTTACCACTCCAGATTCATCAAGCTTATTTCTGAACACCCATTTTGTACCAATTATAACCCCCCTAGGTTTAGGTACCATTTTCCAAACTTCATTTCTCTCAAATTGATTGAGCTTCTCTTGCATAGCTAGAATCCAATCAGCATCACCAAGAGCTTTTTCAACAACCTTTGGCTCCATTTGAGAGAGGAAACAAGAGTATAGACATTTATTTGCAGATGCACTTCTTGTTTGAACTTTTGAAGTTGGATTTCCAATAATTAGCCCTCTGGGATGATCTTTTGAACACACATTCTTGCTTCTAGTCATTTCCCTTCTTTGACTAGCATTTGCTCCCCCTAAATCACAGCTTGGACTTCATTCAAAAGCTCCACCTTGATTTGAGTTAGCATCAGGTGACAACATATTCCTTGAAGTGTTCTCCCCTGATCCTCTATTCTCCCCTAAGGAAGGAATATCCCCTTATGCATCTTCAGAAATTCTTCTTTCATTTTCTCCTAAAGGAGCTTCATTATTTGGACTTGGAATGAAAAGAATATCACCATAAGTAACTTCATTAGCTTCCTCATCAAGATCTTCATTTTCAAATCTCAGAACATCATGGAAACCTGCATCTTGAAGTCCAGCCATTATATGATCATCAAAAGAAACATGAATAGATTCCACAACAATTTACAGCCTGAATATATAAACTCTGTAAGCTCTAGAGGTTAATGAATAACCAAGAAATTCCCTCATCAACTTTGGCATCAAACTTTCCAGTTTTCTCTCTAAAATTTCTTAACACATAATACTTACATCCAAACATATGAAAGAAATTTGATGTTTGGCTTCCTTCCATTCATTAACGCATATGGAGACTTTCCATGAGCTTTAGTAATCAAAGATCTATTATGAGTAAAATATGCGATCATTATAGTTTTAGCCCAGAAATATGTTGGGATTTTTGCTTCACACAACATAGTTCTAGCTATTTCAATCAATGTCCTATTCGTCCTCTCCACAACTCCATTTTGTTGAGGAGTTCTTGGAGCTACAAACTCATGTTTTATCCCTTCTTCAGTACACATTCATTTTACTACAATATTCTTGAATTCAGTTCCATTGTCACTTCTAAAGTATTTTACCTTCAAACCAGATTCAGTTTGAATTTGTTTTACAAACTCAATTAATTGTTGTGCAACCTCATCATTTGAATGAGCAAACTTCACCTAAGTATACCTTGTGAATTCATCAACCAAAACCAAGCAATATCTCTTCTTTTCAACAGACATGACATTCACAGGACCAAATAAATCTATGTGAATTAATTCAATTGGCTTCTTTGTACTTAATCACACTTTACTTAGAAATGAAGTCTTCATTTTATTTCCTTGCTAACAAGCTCCACAAAGACTATCTTGACAAAATTCCAACTGAGGAATCCCAGATACTAATCCCTTTTGACCAAAGCATTGATTGTCTTGAAATTCAAATGAGATAACTTCTTATGTGAAATCCAACTATCCTCTGATGAAGCTTTACTATACAAACAGGTTTCCCCACTTATAGAATCCAAATCAGCTACATAAATATTGCCCTTTCTCACACCTAAGAGAACTTCTGTGCCACTCCGCTGATCCTTTATTTTGAAACCATCACTTGTGAACACTGTCAGTAACCTTTATCTCCTAACTGACTTACACTAAGTAAGTTATGCTTAAGACCATCAACAAGAGCACCTTCAAAGCACACATCTCTATTAGCCACCATACTATAACCAAGAGTAAACACTTTACTGTCATCCCCAAAAGAAATGATAAGACCATATTCTTCAAAGAATTCCAACAAAAGAGATTTATCTCCAGTCATGTGGCTTGAGCAACCACTATCCAAGATCCATAAGTGATTACTCTTGGCCCTTACCTGTACAAAGGATTAAGTCTTCTTAGGCACCCAAACTTGGTTGGATACCAAAGATTTAACTACGGGATTCGATATGGCAGTTTTAATAGTATCAGTGGAGAGATCATTTTTATTTTTGATTAAGACTTCTTGCTTAATTCTCCTAGATTTATGAGCTACTAATTTCTTAGATTGTGATTGATCATTTATCTTCCCTTTCTTAAGAATATTGGATGCAGATTTTCATTTTTCTTTGCATCAACATTCTTAGGACACTTAAAAGATAAGTGATTACAACATCCACAATTCCAACAAGTCTTTCTATGAGCATTTGGAATAAAAGCATAGTTATTGTGTTTATTAACTCTACTTTTACCATTTCTAAATCTTTTTCCTTTGGACATGTTAGAACTGGATTGGTGTTCAATTGACTCAACTTTTATTTCAACTTTTGAGTCCTCCCCTGATGATAAATCCTCTAATGTACTTGTTTTCTCACATGAACTTGAGTAATCATAAAAGATTGAATCTCCTTCTACCTTATCAAAATCAAAAGCTTTGATTCATTTACAATCCTTATATTCCTTATTCTTAGAATTATAGGGATCTTCAGAGTTTATGGAGCAAGATCCAACCTCATGTGTTGAGTTAACAGATACACTGGACATCTTGGGATTTCCAAATTCTCCAATTTCTTTGGTTTTAGTAGTTGAAAAAGTTTTGTAGCCAATTCCACTGGATCTGGATTTAAGGAGACCTTTATTTTGATTCATAACAATTTTTGAAGAATCGAGCCATTCACTATTTATTTCTTTTTTTTTTCACACTTTTCTTTGAACTATAATTCTCTTTGTTTAGAACATTTTAGTTTGTTTTTCAACAAAATTATTTCAGTTTCAATTTCTGAATAGCTCAATAGTTTTTTTCAAGAATATTGTTAATCCCAACAAGATCATCATTAATAAGTTCAACTCTCTCAGTCTCACATAAGGCACTTTTTAAGGTTTTATATAAATCATTGATTTCACTTGACATTTCTTTTATAGTAATTAAGCAATCAGACTTAGTCATATCAGATGAGATGTCAAAGTGTACCTTATTGGTTGTGTTTTCCATAGCTTTTGTAGCCATCATTGGAAGATTTGTGTACTCCAATCTTGGCTCCTCATCATCATCACTTCCAGCCTAATCCTTGCCTTCATCAATGAGAGCCTTTCCTTTCTTCTTGGAGTTAAGCAAATCAAAGTACTTCTTCTTATAATAATCAACATCATTAGATTGACCTTTACCCTTGGAATTTTCCTTTGATTTACACTCATTTGCAAAATGACCCAGAACATTGTATTTGAAACACTTAATCCTTGACTTGTCAATCATGTTTTTGTTGTCCCCTGATCCCTTTACAAAGGGCTTCTTTCCAGCTATTGGCTTCTTTAGCTTTAGCCTAGAAAATCTTCTTGCCAAATAAGCAACAGGCTCATCATCCATCCCTTCAAGCTCACCTACAGTGTAAGATTCAGATTCACTCTTTATATCTTCATCATCTTCCTCCCCTGACTCATCTTGCTCTTTGTCCCCTGATGGATTGTTCATCAGTGAACTAGGCTCCAAATCTGGTTTGTACTTCCTTTGAGCCATTAGAGCAACATATTTGATCTTCCTAGAGTTACTCATCATCTCTTGCTTCTGCTTCATCTCCATCTCATAGATTTGAAGATTTCCATACAGATCTTCAAGAGGCATCACTTTCAAATCTCTTGCTTCTTTTATTGCTAAGATTTTTGCTTCCCAACCAGGAAGAAGACCTCTCATGAATTTGTTGTCGATATCCTTAGTCTCATACTCCTTTCCATGAGCTTTAAGGTCATTGATTAGTCTGTTGAACCTATTGAAAATATCACCAAGAGTTTCACCACTCTTGTGCAAAAATCATTCATAACTCTAGATCAACATCTGAAGCTTATTTTCTCTTACAGCATCTGTACCATCATAAATTACTTTTATGGTATCCCAAACTTCCTTAGATGTAGTCAGATTCAAAACATTGTTCAATATATCATCATCTAAACCTTTGTAGAGAATAATAATGATTTTTTTTATCCTTCTTCACCTTCTCCTTTTCTTCTGTAGTCATCTTTTCCCTTGTTTTCACCACCAGTGTTGAGGAATTGTTCTTTCCTCAATAACTTGCTCCAGAACAATCTTCTTTGGAACTTCAGGTCCATTTTGCAGATAATGAAGATAATCATCGTCAATAGAGGAGAGATGGATCATCATCCTTTGCTTCTAGAAGAAATACTTTCCTTTCTAAAGGAAGGGAACCTTGTTGTTGTATGAAGACATCATCATGATCTTTTCAAGCTTTTGCTTCAGCCTTCTGCTCTAATACCAATTGTTATAAACAATATGTCTTTAACTTGAGAATTAGAGGGGGGGTGAATACAATTCCCTAAAACTTTTTAGATTTTTCTCAAATAAAAGCAAACCATCAAAATCTGAAGATGAAGAACACCAAAGTAAAATATGCAGAAATAGATAAAACACCAAATCAAAGCTTAACTTTCATTAAAACCTTGAAGAATTTTCTAGAGATAGCAAACTTGCTTCCCTAGTTACAATATATCTCTAAAAAAGAAATAGCTACAAACTCTCTGTAAAACCTTACAAAGCTTCTCTCTCTCTTCTCAGAATTCTAACAATGAAATTACATAAGAAATTCACACGTAATTCTGAGTACAAGATGTCTATTTATACTAAGGAAATGAAGCTACAAAAGTCCCCTGATATGTATACAGTTTACCAATTTGGCCAGCTAGTTTGTCTTATAGTGTGGACCACTTGATAGTGACAGACTGCACTCCATATCCTCCATTTCCTCATTTGGTCAAGCACAATATGACACCTGTATTCTGGACTACCAGAGTCCTTCAAAATTCTGCAAATGCACCAACAGAATTGAGGCTCCCGTTTCATCAGAACAAATCATAATGCTACAGCCGACATTGCTTCCAAGTCCCCTGAAGATAAAACTCCACTGATGCTATATTTGGCTTCCCTTGATGTACAAATGTAACCTGGTGCACAAAACTCCAATGAGATACATTCTCCCATGAAGTATAGAAAACTCCCTTGATGACGAATTCTCCATTGATGCTTTGAATTGTTCCCCTAAGGCTTTATTTGTTACCTGATGGTATCTCCCCTAATGAGTTGATTTAATCCATCTAACAACATATTCTATCTATTTGCTCTTTTATGATCTATACAAGTATTGTGCAACTTTATTCTAATACATCATTATCAGTTAAACATTATTTCTAACAACAATGCTTAGGGCTACCACAATTCATGTTATAGAAATTAACGTAGCAATAATAGAAAATAATAATATTTGGTTCCTTCACCTACCAAAAGCTATTTAATTCACCAACCCAATCAATGCGTTAAGTGCAGCATTAACAAAAATAACCTACTATGTCCCATAACCCATATTTACTACCTAATTAGCCTGCTCCAGTTGGCTTTCTTGTGGTGGCTGACTTTCTTGTGGTGGTTGACTTGGTTCTTCTTCTTCTTCTTCTGGCACTCGATAAGGACATTTATTTATCTTATGATATTCTGCCCTATAAATAGAACAATGTATTTTTCTCTCCTTCATATACCTCTGTACAACTGGAGTTTGAGGAATAACAATTGTTTTCTTTTTTGAAGGTTTCTTCGAATCTACCTTCGCCTTTCTTTTAGATCCCCCATCCAATGCTTCTCTTCGTCTAAGCCTTTTTGGTCTTAGAATTGTGCCCATCGTTTTGAAAATAAACCAAATTTGTCTCAAAATCATAGTTATTATCAAATGATAATCCCTGTAGACCCTTATAACAGAGTTTATCGGTATCACATTTAGGTATATAATCTATCTCACCTCCTATATATTTATACTCAGATTTTTAAACAAAAGTGTCATGGTGATATAAATACTCATCTACATAACTTCCATACCTAATCCAACATATAAGAGACATACCATTTAGGGTTTATATATAAAAGAACAC
The DNA here is from genome assembly GCA_032274865.1 of Eryngium alpinum. NCBI lineage: Eukaryota > Viridiplantae > Streptophyta > Magnoliopsida > Apiales > Apiaceae > Eryngium > Eryngium alpinum. The sequence continues at coordinate 6 of JAUEJK010140264.1, read as the reverse complement.
AAAATC
>JAUEJK010140157.1:0-11155 GCA_032274865.1 Eryngium alpinum | reverse complement strand
TTATCAAAAGAAACATAAGATAAGTAAAGACCAAAACTGATAACTGATTATAACAAATATCCAATAACCGATTCCAAAGTTAGAATATACCAATACTATTATCAAAGTGTCCAAAGAGTTAATAATGGAAAACCACACGTCAAATACCAATAAACTATGCACATATGTTGCTGAAAAAACAAGGACAACCACATGTACAACCAAAGATATAAAAAATAGGCATAGTTAGACAATAAATTCAAAAATATGATAAACTAGGGAAATGTAAAACTTAGAATAAGGATTATAGAATGATAAAAACCATAGAATTTTAATAAAAGCTCAATTTAAAATGAATTTTACAAGTTCAGATAGCACTTTATGTTTATATAAATGACCAGATTGTGAAGATAGCAAATTTAGGCAAATTAAACAATCTAATCTCAAGAAGATTATAATTGAAGAGTCAAAGTATACTAAAAGGTCTTTCTAAATTGATAATGCACATAGTTTATATCAAACAATAAATAAGTTATGAAATTTTGACAATGTCAATGCCCAGAAAACAATCAGTATAAGGAAATTTCACAATGATTAAAACTGAGAAATTTAAGATATTCTCTTGAGCTTTCTAAATTGATAAGACAAGCAAACCTCCAATATTGATTCAATTTGTTATGAATTTTCAAAGTTATGAGATTACATTCCCGAGGACAAATATGTAGACAACAAAGATTGCAAATTCACACATATTTAGAGTCTGAATCTCGAAAATATGCATCACTTAAATCTTGTGGGTATCAAAAAACCCTTTCTAAAGAGTTAATAACCAATCAAATCAGACTAATAACAAATTTATTATGAATTTCAAAAAATGGCAAATTCTAATTGGTGAACATAAATGAATTCAGCAAATATGTTCAACCTCTTTTAGGAATTTCACCAAACACATTTCAAACATATTTTATAAGTTATATGATTTCTTTAACATATACGATCAGAACATATCAGTTGATTCAAACATTAGTAGTAGCATAAAACACTACATATAACACAAAATTCAACACCAAACAAATTCAAGTTTCCACTTAACTACTTATACTTGAAAAATAAACCAATAAAGAGTTTACCTTATAACTTATAGATAACATTGAAGTACTAGACATATTCCGATTGACCAACCCCAAGATCGCAGGATGTGACAAAGATCAATATTAAGAGAAGAAAGATTTTTTTTAACCGACTTTGTGCCCATTGTAAAGATAAAATTAGGTGTACAAAGAATCAGAGATATTCGTAGTGACGACGTGTTATGAAGTTGGGAGAAAATAAAGGTAAACTAATGAAGGAGGAGAAATCTATATTTTATTCCATTTTATTTTTTTTATCTTCTTACATTATAAAGGGAGGAGATACATATATATACAAAATTATAGAATACAAAATATCATAAATTATAAACTCTAAAAGTCATGATTTATAAATATAAAAGGGTGGAAGTTGAAATATTAATAGACATCCACATAATATTTCATATCGCTCGGCTATTATTAGATTATTTTAGTAGCAGGAGGGTAGAGGAGACAAAAAAAATCTCATAATTAAATATTAGTTGCAGTGATATTTTCATTTACATATTTTTATTTTATGCATATTTAATAAATAAATAAATAAATAAATTTTAATCTTGTGATTAGAATTTATCTTTTGAAAGATAAATTATTAAAATTCTCTTATTATTATATATAGAATATAATTAATAAAAATATAATATATTTTTATTGACCACTGAAAAATATATCATTCAAAATTAATGTAAAATTAAAAATAAATATAAAAAACTTTAAAATAAAAATAATTTTTTTTAAAGTTAAGTAGCATTTATAAAAGATGTAATAGATTCTAACAGATTCTAATCAGTTGACTGTAACAGTTATACATATACATATTCGGTTCAAGCTATATGTCATATATATACATGACACTAATCAAAATTGTTACCTGATAAATTTAAGGAGTGTATCTCATTCCGGTAAACAGACCCAAAACATAAAAAGCCCATTTGTTAACTGGCCCTCTGAAAGCCCGATTTTAGTAATCAAAACAGTTTGACCACTTGGTACAAACTTTTTCTCGTAATCACAGTTTGTTCACGTTGTACGCACGTTTGCCCATAATTGCCTATAGACACGTGTTTGTAGAGAACACTGACACGTGTTGTCTGAAATTAATTTTCCTAATAATCATCAAATGGAGCAAGCTGCTTTAGCTCTTATGTTTGGAGACAGACACTAACTAACTACGGAGGTGTTTGTGTTAGCTACAAGGAGCTTATAAATGCCAAAATAAAAAAAAATATAAAGAATTTTAATTTTTCTATTTATAAATCTATTTATAATAATACACAAACATGAACTATATATATGATACTGTGGGGTGTTTGACTGAGACTTATAAGCAGTGGCGGACACAAGAATTTTGTCAAGGGGGCGACATTTATATTATGTTTAAACTCCCAAATACTTTTCAAATATGAAAGTGGTTTAGTGCTTCAGTATGCAATTTTTACATGTGTGATCCTAGGTTCAAGTCTTTCCTATGCCAAATTATGTTGTTTTCTTAAAAAAATATGAAAACAAGAGTCAATTTTTAAATGTGTGATTCTAGGTTCGTCTTTCCTATGCCAGATTGTATTATTTTCTTAAAAAAATATGAAGATCATTGTACATTGCTTCGGTATGCAATTTTTAAATGTGTGATCCTAGGTTCGTCTTTCCTATGCCAGATTGTATTGTTTTCTTAAAAAAATATGAAAACAAGAGGGGTCACTGAGTCGATCCTTGTACATTGCTTATACTACATAAGGATTTTACAACTAAACTACCTATAACTTTAGTAAACAATACACACTATGCAGTATACATCATATATTCTTAGGGGGGCGGCTGCCCACTCTTGCCCCCCCATAGATCCGCCCCTGCTTATAAGTGATTTTAGAAAGAAAAAAAGTAATAAATATATACTTTTTTTTTAAAACTTTCACTTAAAAGGGTTTTCTCACTTTAAGTCGGACTGAGCTTAAAACTAATTTATAAGTGGAAGTTTAAAAAAAATAAATATTTATTATTTTTATTCTTCCATTTATAAACTACAACCATTATAAGAGATAATTAAACAGGCCATATTTCGTATATACTCCCCAAGTACTACTACCTATAGGCTATAGACAGATAATAACAATAAATAAAATAAAATATAATTGTATTAAGTAATTCATTTGTTGATAATATCAGTGAGTCATCAGCACTACCCAGGTTATTCCTGCTAAGTATGACAGTCTCTTAAGATGGTGACACAGTACTCACGTGGTCCTCTTGGGTTACAGATTTGTATAAATAAATGTCTGTTACACTTCACACACTTTAAGGGAGGGCTTTGTGAGTTTCATAGTCAGTGGCGGACGCAGGAATTTTAGAAGGGGGACCAATTTTCAAATTTATATTTCAGAGTTCCAAGAATTCTATTAACAGTCAATCTGCTGTAGTGGTTAGAGTCCTCACTATAAGATTTTGCACTTGCAGACTAAGGTTCAAATCCTTCCAATGCCAAAAGTTAGTGTTTTTTTTGAAAAAAAATAGAAAATAAAAAAAGGGGGCGAAAGGGAATCGAACATTGGACATAATATACAAGTTTTAACACATTTGCCACTAAGATAGCACAAGAGGTTAATATATAACTGCACTATAGAATACGCATACTATGAGCTTAAGGGGGGCGGCTGCCCACCCTTGCCCCCCATAGGTCCGCTACTGTTCATAGTATGTGTAGATTTTAAACGGCTAGACTAGTAGATATATTGAGTTGCCCCATAATTAATGTTTCTCTCTTCCAAAACCAGAACCAATGATCGAACAAACTTTTTTTTTAGCCTAATTTTTTGTCAAATAAGTGGGCCTATGTCGTATAAGTAGTAAGACAAATCATTAAGGGTGTATTTGGATTGGAGTTGAAGAGGGAAATATTAGGTAAAAATGGGAAGGAAGGAAATGATTAGGCAGAGAAAAGGGAAATATTAAACCCTTACCTGTTTGTTTGGATAAATAACATATAAAATGGTTAAATCCTATCTATTTGGGTAAAGAAAGGTTTAGTTGATAAAATTAAAAATAAATTAGTGAAAAGAGTTAATATAATTTTTAATTATATTTTCTATTTAACTAATTATTATTTAAAATGTTTAAATATATAATAAATTTTCTTTAAATAATAATATCTTATTTTACTATTATATTTATTAAAAAATGAAAACTTACATGAACTTTAAAATGTATATAATTAAAATATTATATATGATATATTTATAAAATATATATACGGTATTCATAAAATATTATATTAGTATTACTTTTTTATTATTAAAAAAATAATATATTTTTTGATAAACATATAATAAATATATTTATTATCTACTATATATATAATTATATTTATGTTAATATAACTTAATTTATATGTATATTTAAATATTTATTTTAAATTCAAATAAATATTTTTATGTATATTCTTTAAAATGTAATTTAAAATATCTTCTATATAATAAATAGAGATATTTATGTGTATGTGAAAACATGTGTGAGTGAAACAGTGTGAAAATGAACAAAATACAAAAGAGAGAGCGGGCAACTGATCTGTAAACGAATCCAGTCGAGTCGGTTTTGGCTTGCTCGAGCTCGGCTTATTAAAATTTAATGAGCTTGATTACGAATTGAGGTTTTATCGAGCACGAATGGAACCGAGCTTATTCGAACATAAACCGAACGCCGAGCCTTATCGAGCCTTATCGAGCTTACTATACTTTATATAAATTAATAATTTATATTTAAATATTATCTTTTACTATAATATACCTAGATCATATTATACATATATATATATATATATATACTTCATCTTTTCTTCGTTATAGTTTTTTACACATTTTTAATGAGTGTTATTTTATATAGCTTTCTTGTTAAGTAAAGGTGATGGTTGAAATATCTCACAAAATTAGGGATTTATTTATTAATTATAAGAATACATAAATTTTAGAAAAGTATTGTTATATAAGTTAATTAATTTATTAATAAGATTAAATATAATAAATAATATTTTATAAAAAATAAATTAAATGAGCTTGTTATCGACCTTCTTATCGAGCTTGCTCATGAACATATAATTGAGCTGTTCATGAACCTTAACGAACAAATCTTGTCTTTTCTTAAGCTCGACTCATTTAGTTAACGAGCCTCTAAACGAGCTCCAAGCTAAACTCATTTATTTATCGAATCAAACCCGAATGAGCTTTTGTCAAACCGAACGCCGAGCCGCTCACAAACGGCTCGGCTCATTTACAGCACTATGGGCAACTAGGCAACTGAGTGCGGAAGAGAGCCTTAGGCAACACCTCGAATCGGGGTGTTAGAAAGCCTCTATTTATCGTGTAAAATGTATCTTTCCTAACCCCTTTAAAATCCATGCAAACCCAACCTCTGCGCAATCCTCAAGCATACAAACACGGGTTTCAAAATTTCAACCCTTCCTTGTCTAACCTTTCCCCTTCAACCCCCAATCCAAACACACCATAAGACTGTACATAAAATAACCTTTTTTATATTATTTTTCAATTTATTTATCCGCTTTTTACTTGGCTAAATATTTTTTTCCTCGTACAAATATACTAAAAGTAATACCTAGAAAACAAAGATTTAAAAATTAAAACATAAAATATATATTATGTATTATTTAACTAAATAATGCTCAACAATTTAAATTACAAAATTATCATAAAGTTAGTAATATTTTAATATAATAATTTAATTATGTAATTAACTTTATATTAATATATTTTTATTTAAATTATGCGCCATTATCTAAATTTTCAAGCATTGGCCCTGTGTCTGAGGACATAATAGTTCATCACAAAAAATTAATGACAGATAGTTGAGTTCGTAATATATGTACATGTGATATACATATATTTATATAAACATTCAGGGCATAAATCAATATATACAGCTGAATCTATATTACTCCTACCTGTTTCCAAGTACAGTACGTTATATTATGATGAGTTATGTCATAAAGTAATTTATATAAACATTCTGGGCATAAATCAAAATATACAGCTGAATCTATATTACTCCTACCTGTTTCCAAGTACAGTATGTTATAGTATGAGTTATGTCAGAAAGTAAATGCTCAATATTGTTGGATAAAGTGACTGAGCCACTGAGGCAATAAGCAGACTCATGCTACTCATTTTGAAAGAAAGTGTTGGGGTTTTGTAGGCAATGAAGCTTAGTAGATGATTAAGAATGTAAGGAAAATTATTAAACTAGTTGTTAGGTTTTGAAATTGAGATATGGTTAAGTAATTAACAATACTTAAAAAAGTAATTATATCATTTATAAATATATTGTCAGTAACCGATCCTCCCAAAACCTTAAGGCGGTAGGAGGAACACTTTATCTTATATATTAAAAATAACATTCTACCTCACTCGAAAACTTATTTATGGATTGAAAGTGGATCACTAGATTGGCAATCCAACGTCTTTTATACTTTTTGGGCAACAACAGATAGTGGTATCTGAATAAATTGTGAGAATTTTGAAGACGGTGAAGTTCGAACCCATCAAAGCTGAGCTCTAATAACATGTCAGTAACCGATTCTCCCAATATATTAATGTGATAGGAGGAGACGTTTCCCGGATCTTATATATATGAGAAAAATTCTCATTGTACATATTAACATAGGCAGTATAATTTTTATATATATCCGAGTAAGTTATTAGTTTATTGTGGGAAAAAGCAGCAGCGACACTTCTTTGTTTCCAAATAAACAAAATCTCCAGAGGTGTGTTATTTTCATCATTTTTAGAATTCTTTTTAAAAAAATAAGAGAAAAATAAAATATATTTTTATTTATTCTCTTTAAATAAAGAATATGAAAATATAAGTTTCCACATTTTTTAAAAAAAATTATAATGGTTATAATATTTTTAAAATAAAACATTATTCAGAGAAAACCTAATAGATCCTGATTAGTGTAACAGTTAATACATATACATATTTCTTCAAGCTATCCCGTTCATATGACACTAATCAATACAGTTTGGCCATTATAAAATTTGAAGGGTGTGCTTCATTCTAGTAAACAGACCTAGAACATAAAAAGCCCATTTGTTAACTAGTCTCCTGTAAGTCCAATTTTACTAATTAAAACGGTTTTTCCATCTGGTACAGACATTTCTCATATATAACCACAGTTTCGCCACGTGGTACACATTTTTTCTCCTAACCCTCTATACACATCTGTCTTCAGGTCTGTAGAGGATAGCAATACGTGATATCAAAACAGTTTATTTGGCCACGTGATACAGATTTTTCTTCGTAACCACAGTTTCGTCATGAGGCACATCCTTATTCTCATAACGACGTAAACAGACATCTGTTTGCAGAACACAACGACACGTATTCTCTGGGATTATTTTCTGGTTAATCATCGTATACAGCAAGCAGGTCTCATGTTTAGAGACAGACTTACAGTAAATGTATAAATTACATTATTTCGTGTATACTCCCCCACCTATTACTACGCAGGAACCGATAATGACAATAAATATAATTTAATATTATCGTATTAAATTATTCTGAGCCATGCTGATAGTGTTGGTAAGAACATTACGTCATCAGCACCTATCCAGATTATTCATGCTAAGTATGGCAGTCTCTTCAGATAGAGACACAGAAGAGCCACGTGGTGTTCTTGGGTAACTTACATTTGTATAAATGTAAGTTAAAAAATGATATATAATTAGAAAAAAATAATTTGAACTTTAAAACACTAAGTGTGATATTATTACTGCATTAAAATAAATATAAACATGTGGATTACACATAATAAGGTCTTTTAACCTATCAATGTATTCTCATTATCTGAATTGAATTAAAATTTTAATTTATTTTAATCGAAGTATATAGTATTATCTTAAATTTCACACAATTTTAATTATACATGAGAAAGTAGTTTTATATTTTTATATAAAATTAAATTAATAAAACACCTTCTAATAATTAATTAGAGAAATATTCTATCAAAATTTAAAAAAATTAGGACACTAATTATGTAATATAATGTTTGAACTTTAACGACTATTATATAGTCCATCACTAAAACAAGTATAACAGACAGGTGAGTTCGTAATATATGTACATGCGATATGCATATATTTATATAAACATTCTGGGCGTAAATCAATATATATACAGCTGAATCTATAGTACTTTACATGTTTCCAAGTACAGTATGTTATAGTATGAGTTATGTCAGAAGGAAAATGCTCAATATTGTTGTATAAAGTGACTAAGGCAAATATGCAAACCCATGTTACTCATTTGAAAGATGTTGGGTGCTACAACACTACAAAATATGAGTTTAATTACTACGGCTACAGGGCCGTATTATTTATCACAAAAGATCGTAGTAAAAACACAAATACTATGGTCATGGAGCCGTAGTAAGGCCGTCCCAATAAGTTTCGATGTTTTTTAATTATACTACGGAAGAGGCCGGCCCTGACCGTTGTATTTGAGTTTTCAATTTTTTTTTAAAAATCAAAAAAATATATTTTTCACCGCGGGTAAGCCGTAGTAAAAAAAAGTTTGTACTACGGCCCTAACCATAGTATTTGTTTTTTTATTTTTTATTAAAATTCATGTGCTATATATATTATACTATTGCTTCTCGTAAAATATAATAAAAAAAACTTCTAGTTTTAAGAACATGTCACACACACATTGATTATATATATATATATATATAATGCTAGTTACAATAACAATTATAAACTACATAAATCATTCATTACAATTGTTCACAATGCACCAGCATTTCCACAACTTCAATATTAATTAAAAAAAGTGTAGTAAAATATTTTACATTCATCGTATTCATCTATACGATGAAGACGCATCACTAACAACATTAGGAGAGCTAGTCGTAGATCTATTATCTCAAGCCCCAATCACAGCATTAAGTTGCATCTGAAACTCAGATTGCCGTGCTTCAAGTTCTTTAATTTTTGCTTCCTGGACACTGGGTATAGCTTGTTGAGATTCAATCAAAGCTTTTTGTGCCCATATTTCATCTCCAACTGAACTATATCCAGCTTTTGAATATTTTCCAGTGTAAAAAATAACAGATTGACTCACTCCGGTCCCATAGCATCGAACTCTACCACGACAATCCTTTCCCATAATCTCGTGAAATATTTTCTCTCTCATTTCTGGATTGGCTCTTTCCTCCTCCCTTAGTTCAGCAAGCTTTTCATCCATTTGTTCATGCACATTGCAAAAAAGAAAACAAATTATACCAATAGTCCAAACAAGCTTTATTTTATACAAATATTATAAGTTGCTGCTCATACAGACTAAAACTGCAGCAAACATGCAAGAGGAATTACTTTCAAGTCTAGGATGTAAAAGAGATAATGATAACGTATCAAATAGATTGTGGAGTGTAGAAACTACGTCACATAAGTTCAGTTAACTTAAAATGACAATAAGCTGAATCAATACTCAGCTAGAATAGGATCCATGGATACTTGGTCAATAAGAAACTTGGGTTCTTATCTTATCTAATAAACTACTAGGATTTTGATTATTATAAAGTGTCTTAATCCGGTGCTAGTTATGATATTTGTTCATATATTAAGCTCCCAAGATACAGTTGTTAATTCACCTAGTGGTCCTTGCTTGGGGGTATAAATTAAATGGAAGGGTCCATAAGAATGTGTACCCAGGTTTAGTGGCATAATCTATATCTATATTTTATTTTATGAAAGTTTGAAATTTTACTAGGCCACATCAACTAACACCACCCCTGAACACACTCTGAATCGTAGTAGTAGTATGATACAGAACATAAAATTTATTAACAACACCTAATTCACATTGTGGACCAAGACAACATGCATGAAAAGAAATATGATACCTAAACCAATATCAAAAACAGAGGAACCACATTGTTATTATACAAAAACCTCAAAAATGTGTAAATACAATCATGCCACTTGCTATTTTTCTTTCAGGGGGAAACATTAAAAGATGCAAGTTATCTCATAAAAAAGTATCAAAACTCTTTACAGAAATAGAATATGTGTAAAAGAACCTTATTCACTTAACCAAAGCCTAAAATTGGAACACTAACAGCTACAAATAGAGTAAAATTCCAACCCATTAATCAGTATTAAACATATGTCCTAATATACCGAACAGATTGCCAAAAGAAGTATATTATTATCAAAATGGACTTCAGTCATCCTTCTATGAAAAACGAAGTATTTTTCTTATTAGATACAAAAGAACAACTAACACTACAATAAATCCTATAGGATACCCGTCTTCTCATGGTCCTATAACTTAAATTATATGCAGAATTTGAAATCTTTTATTGAACAGATCACAATAAATTTAACTCTTATGCAGAATGAACCCAATGAATAAAATAAATATGGACTTATAATGATTTGCATTCTTGGATGATCATGTGAATCCTTCAGATTCTAATCATTTCCATTACTATGATCATGCAAGTCATGTGAGCTATCTGCAGTCTCCTTGTCATTACTTCTACTTTTGCCCGAATATGTGTATTTAAAGATAGAAATACGGTCCGTCTCAAGACCTCCATCTTGCCTCTAAATATATTAACAATATATATTTTTAAAATTCATGAATTTTTTAAAATCAAAAGGCATAGAGTCGATATATACCTCTTTAATGATCACAGGAAAGGGTATCCGGCCTGTCCTTGGTGGACACACATGTTTTGTACGATTTTGTTGATTCTGAACAGCCCGTTCATATAAATAAGAGATGGTCAGACTAGTTGAAATAGGAATGCAGGTTTTAAATAATAACATTATATATATATATAGAGTCAAGTTCAAGAGAGAACCATTAAAAAAATTACACCAGAGAACCTCTATCTGCCATCCGATTAATTTCAATCAACGGTGGATAAAAGTCTAGTTTATAGATAATTAGACTTTACTCGGGGTTCAAACCCCCTCCACATCACTTTTTTTTTAGTTTTTTTTAAAACCTTTTTTTAACTCAGGGATTTCCCATTTTTA
>JAUEJK010140047.1:0-11156 GCA_032274865.1 Eryngium alpinum | reverse complement strand
AACAATGACAATGTTGATAGAAGCAAAAATTCTAACATATTTTTGGGGTGAAGCAATAATGACTGCTTATTTCACTCGAAATAGGTCCTTGACCATAAAAGCTCACAATAAGACTCCATATGAAGTGGTAAATGGAAGGAAGCCAAACATCAAATTTCTGCATGTGTTTGGATGCAAATGTTTTGTGCTCAGAAATTTTGGTGAAAAGGTTAGGAAATTTGACTCTAAAACTGATAAAGGAATTTTTCTTGGTTATTCTTTGACTTCAAAAGCTTATAGAGTTTATATCTTCAGATTGCAAGTGGTGATGGAATCTATTAATGTCACTTTTGATAATCAAGTGATAGCTGGATTGCATGATGAAGGATTCCATGAAGTGTTGAGATTTGAGAATGATGACTTGGAAGATGATGATGATGAAGAAAGTCAGGAAAAATCTCCAGAAGTTGTTCCAATCTTTCCCCCCCTGAAACAGTTCCAGTTATTGAAACTGAAAATGTAAATTCAAATTTAAATTCCCCGTCCAGGGATATTGGTGGATCAAGGGACAATTTGTCAAATGTTGACTCTAATTTTGGAGAAGGATCTAATCAAGGGGGAGCTTTTGAAAGCAGCTCTAATAGCAACAATGGGGGAACATCTCCAGCTGTGAATAGAAAAAGATCTAATGTTTGGTCAGAAGCTCATCCAAGAGAGTTGATCATTGGAGATCCAAATGAAAGAGTTCAAATAAGAAGGGAAACTGCAAATAAATGTTTGTTTGCATGTTTCTTATCCCAAGTTGAGCCTAAGAAAGTTGAAGAAGCACTTGATGATGCTGATTGGATGTTAGCAATGCAAAGAGGAGCTCAACCAGTTTAAGAGAAATGGAGTTGGAAGCTTGTGCCAAAGCCTAAAGAAAGAGTTGTGATTGGTATAAAGTGGGTTTTTAGAAACAAGCTTGATGAGACTGGTGTTGTAACCAGAAATAAAGCAAGGCTTGTTGCTAAAGGATATTTGCAAGCTGAAGGAATTGATTTTGATGAAACCTTTACTCCAGTTGCAAGACTTGAAGCTATAAGGATCTTTCTAGCATTTGCAGCCCACTCCAACTTCAAGGTGTATCAAATGGATGTTACAAGTGTTTTCTTGAATGAAAAGTTGAAAGATGAAGTGTATGTCCAACAACCTCCAGGATTTGAAAATTCCAAGTTGCTAGATCATGTATACAAGCTTGACAAAGCTTTGTATGGATTGATGCAAGCTCCAAGAGCTTGGTATGATACCTTGGCTAAATTTCTTTTGGAGAGTGGATTTACAAGAGGAATAGTGTATAAGACTTTGTTCTTCAGGAAGCACAAGAATGATTTGATACTTGTTTAAATCTATGTGGATGAATAATCTTTGGTTCAACCAATGAGGAGCTTTGCAAGAGATTTTCCAAGATTATGCAGAGTAAATTTGAGATGAGCATGATAGGAGAGTTGTCATACTTCTTAGAATTTCAAATTAAGCAATCCCTTGAAGGTATTTTTATACATTAGGGGAAATATGCTAAAGAGCTTCTTAAGAAGTTTGACATGGTTGATTGCAAGGTAGCTAAGACTCCAATGTCCATAACAATAAAGATTGATCCAGATAAAGATGGGAATGAGGTGGATCCCAAGAAGTATAGGACAATCATTGGCACATTGCTTTATCTTACAGCTAGCAGGCTTGATATTATGTTTGCAACTTGTCTATGTTCCAGATATCAAGCTTGCCCCAAAGAATCTCATTTGGTAGCTGTAAAGAGGATTCTCAGGTTTATTAAAAGGACTTTGCTCTATGGTTTGTGGTATCCAATATCTCATGGCTTTGATTTGGTTGGATTTTCTGATGCTGATTTTGGAGGGTGCAAGATAGATCAAAAGAGCACAACTAGGAGTTGTCAATTTCTTGGAGGAAAGCTTGTGTCTTGGTTCAGCAAAAAGTAGTATTCAATTTCTACCTCTACTGCAGAAGCTGAATATATTGCTGCTGGGAGTTGTTGTGCATAAATTCTATGGATGAAAAATCAATTGGTGGATTATTGATTCAATCTCAAAGTAATTCATATCTTCTGTGACAACGCAAGTGCAATTGCAATTGCTGAGAATCCAGTGCTCCACTCCAGAACCAAACACATTGAGATAAGGTATCACTTCATCAGAGAACATGTTTTAAATGGAAATATTGAACTGTATTTTTTTTCCACTAATGATTAGATTACAGACATATTCACCAAGTCTCTTGATGAAGCAACATTCAACAAGCTTGTAGCTGAGTTAGGAATGGTAAACATGGGGTGAAGTATATGATTTATCAAGTTTTAATGTTTGTACTTCAAAAACTGTGTTATGTATGCTGATCCCCTAACATTCTTAATCAATGAATATTTTGTTTTCATGAGATCATTTAACTTAATTATGTGAATGTCATTATTTTATAACAGCATGTTTGCATGATTAAAGATTAATATTGATTGCATGATCACTTCTGATTATCCTGTTGATTGTTGAAAGTTGATATCTTACATCCCCGCATGCATTACTTTTATACCCATATGCTAATTTTTATCCCCTCATGTTTTATCCCCGTACGTGGATATTTATCCACGTACGTGGATAACGGTAAAAGTAAGGGTATAATTGTAGTATGGTAGTTACTAAGCGCTAACTGTTGCAATTCAATTGGGTACGGGGATAGACTAAGTATAAATTGATTTTCACTTTACTCTTTCCCCTTACATGATTAAAATTGGAAAAGCTCTCAAAACCTAACCTTTCTCTCTCAAAGCACTTTCAGTTTACTCACTCTCATAGCTTGTTTTCAATGGCACCCACTCAGTTTCAAGTTATTGCTTCTGGATTGAAAGCTCCTCCCGACAATTATGTTGATTTCTCGAATGTTAATGGCGCTCCAGATTGTGTGAAGCCTGTGATAGAGTATTTACTGAGGTCACCATATGTTAAAGCTCTTTTCACAGCTCCAGTGCTATTCAAAGCTTCACTCCATGATTTTTGGACCTCTGTTAACCTCAATGCTGGTGAGGATGGGGTAAAAATTTCTTGCATTACTTATACCAATAGAAATCTTTCTGCTACTGTGACTCCTAGTGTTATCAATGAAGCATTAGGATTGCCTTTAGATAATTTTGTTAACCCACCAAAAGACAATGAATTGATTATTTTTCTCATTGAAAAGGGTTACAAAACTGATAGTGTGGCTGATGTTAGGTTTAAGAATCTTAAGAGGGTAAATTGTAGTCATGGACTATCTTACCTTTGTGATACAATAACCAAAGCTTTTTCTGGTAAATGTTCCAACTATGACACCATTACCTCCCTTACTTTAAAGATTATTTATGATATGTTCCACAATATCCATTTTGATATTGGAAAGCTTATCTTTGAAGACCTTGTCAACAAATTAGACACAATCTCTAACAGAACCAAAGATATCTACTATGCCAGATTCATTCAAATGATAATAGACCACCAACTACCCTCACTCACCAACCTAGAGATCAATGATAGCAATAGAGATCTCTTGACCGTAGAATGCTATTGCCAAACCACCAGGCTTTTCACATAAATTATAAACAAATGCAGGTGCAATGATCCCCTGATCCTTACGCCCCATATGGTACATGTAACTTCTGTTACCTCTTCTCCTACTCAACCTCCAACTTCTTCTATTCAGACATCTACGAATCAAGATAATGTACCTCTTGATTTTTCCCTTGATGTCCCACTTTCTTTATTTCTCCAATCAAAACCCAAACCTAAGGCTTCTCAGAAAGCCAAAGGTAAGAAAAGAACCAGTGGTGTTCTAAAAGACAATGATGATGAAGGTGGTGAGGTAGAGAGAGTGGCTAGGGGAAATAAGGGCAAGAAGTTGAAGGGGATGCCTAATGAGGGAACCCAAGCCAAATCAATCCATAGCTTCCCAACAAGCTATGGAGGTTAAAAAGGGCAAAAATACATTGCCATAGGTATCTTCTCAACAAGATATCTCTGTTGAAAATATCCATAGGCCCAGGACACAGAGCACATGTGGGTCACCACTGAACTGCCTAAACACTTGAGTGATGAAGCACAACTTAAGATTGACACCTCTCTTAATGAATAAGTATCTATTATGTGATTCAGCTAACTATTCATGACTCCCCCAATCCTTCTTTTCTTCCTCCAACATTAGCTTCAAATGTGATGGACCAAATCTTTGGTCCAGAATCATTAAATCCTCAACTTTCTCCAATCACTAAGGAGCCCATTGAAAATGATTCTGTGGCCTAGATCCTTCTTATTTGATGCATAACTCTCCTTCTAGAGATCAGGCCATAGATGATTCCCATAAGATTGTTACTCAAGGCACTCACATTTCTTCAAGTGATGTGCCAAGTGTGTCAGGGGAAGATAGATCTACTTTGAAAAATATTGCCTCCCAAAGTTCTATTCTTTTACCTCTGGGACACATTGCACCTGAGCTTCAATCTCCCACTGACCCTCAGTGGTAGATGCATTTATGGGACTATCCGAATCAATTCCCACAGCCCCTAAGGAGCCTACTAGGATAAATGAAAGTGAGGGTGTGGAAAAAGAGAGTGGACAGAAGCAAAGCTCAACCCCTTTGGCAAGAGACAATGAGTGTGAGAAAGCCATTAGCATAGCTAGTGAGCTTGGGAAGAGTGTTGGCTTAGAAGCCAGTGAGATGAGGGAAGTGAACACAAGTGAGACTTATGAAAAACAACAGAGTGTGGGTGGGAACTTCGGTGATGAAAAAGAGGTAATACCAGCCACAATGGCTGAAGCCACTAAGGCTCCCACTAGCTTGGCTGGAGATCTTCATGTAGTTGTGGAGTTAGTTACAAGTGTAGCAAAGGAAATTGAAGTTGCTCATGGAAAAGATGCAAAGGATCAATCCCCTTATGATCCAAAAATGCATCTGAGGATAGATTCTTTGACATTTGGGGATAAACTTCTTCAGATAATTCAGTTGCAGGTGATGCCTCTTCAACAGATTCATAGAAAGCAATGCCAAAGAAAGTGAAAGTGAAACAGAAAGGGTATTTGAAAAATAAGCTCCAGTAAGGACTCCATTTACCATGCCTCACACTTTCCCTCCTCAAGATTTTGAAGATCTTATGTTCTACTATTCTGATGAATTAAACAAAAATGAGGATTATCAATAAAAGTTTGTACTAAAGACTCAATATCTAATGGACAAGACCTGTCAGACCATGCATAAGAAAATAGAAGACAGTGTGAAAAATTCTTTAACTGGTCTTCAAACTTATGTGGAAACAGTAATGGACAGAAAGACTATTGGAAATTTGAAAAGGGCTATTGAAACCAATGTTCAGATTACAGATGCGTTGTCTGAAAGGCTTGACAAGCTTGAAGAAGAGCAGAGCAAAATATCTAGCAAAATCTCAACTATCCTCTCCCCCTACAAAATCCTGATGCTGTTGTCAAAAAGGGGGAGAGTGATAAGAATATCAAAGCTCTTGCAAGAACTGAGGGAGCTATTGGGTCAAGTAATTTTTCTGCCCACATAGTCTCTACCACCAAGGTATCTGAGGAGGGAAAAGCTACTACCTCAACTGGATTGAAGAGAGCTCTATTAACTGTAGCTGAAATTGCTTCAGGAGACTTCAAGTTCAATGAGCTAACTGAGGAGGGGCAAAAGGAGGTCATGGAATATGAGAAGATGTGCAAAATGACTCCTAAGGAAAAGAATGAGTACTTGAAGAAGAAGAATATGGGATATATTGCTTAAATGTCTATGACTGTTATCCCAAATGAAAAACCTAAGGGGAGAAAAGGTGGAAGAAGAAGATTGACCAAGAAGACAGTAGTAGAGGAAATTGATGAAATGGCAAAAAGAAAGAAGAAAGAAAAGGAGAAAGTTCTTGAAATGATTAAAGCTCAGAAAGTTATGCTCAAAGAATCCAACAAGGAAACAACTGAGACTTTAAAACAAGTGAAGGAAATTCTGGATGATAAGAAGGAAGGTGAAAAGAAAAAGGGAAAAGGAAAAGGAAAGGCTGATGAGCCAAAGGAAATGAAGAGGAAGGATAAAGGGATAGTCATCAAATCCCTTGATTCTTGCAAGGCACCTAAAAAGCCTTCAAATAATCAACCTCCTCTTCCACCTCCTGCTTCAGGCTCCAAAGCTGCTTCTAATGCTCAAGGATCAAGTGATGCAGCTGCCTCTAGCTCCAATAAGGCCCCCTCAACTTTAGAAGTTCAAAGCTCAAAGGGTCAGGGGACAGCAAGTCAAACTAAGTCAAGCAAGGAAGGTCAGGGGAAAGCTTTTGTGCAAGAAAAAACTTCATCAAGACCTCCAACTCTGGTTGAAAAACTTCATTAAGACAACCAGAGGTTTGAGAGTTTTATGGATTCAATTCATGAGTTTACAGTAAGGGTGAAAGACAAAGTCAATTATATCTTCCTAGTCCCAAGGAATCCAAATGAGAATGAAAGGACTATCAACTTCAGCTTCTTTGAAGACTTGAATGGTTACCAGCTAGCAAGAGCTATCAAGAAAGTTTAGAGAAATCCTCTTGGTAACATTCTGGTGGATGATTTGGAAAGGCTTAGGAAGCAGGCTAATGACAAGGTTGATTCAGTCCATGCAATAGGAAAGAAGCTCTACTATAGAGATTGGAATGGAGAAGAGCAAGTACTTCATATCAGATTGGTGAAAGCTTTTCCCCTATCAGAAATGAAGCATATAGTTAAGGAGAGTGTGGGAACAAGAAATGAAGGGGTAATTAAGTTCATAAACATGTTCCTCAAGTGGCTACTGAAAGAAGAAAGGGAAATTGAGTTGGAAGCCACCACTGCAATTAGTCCAAAGCTAGCCACAGTTACTCGATATCTAACTGAGCTACCAAGATATATCTCAAAGTCAAATTTAGTGGAATTTCTTAATAAGGAAGGAGTCAAGGACACCTTTGCTTGGTCTGACATTGCCACTCATAAATTTGATAGATTTGAAGAGGTGATCAACTGTCTCAAGGATTGCAAGAAAGTCAATGTAGCCCTATTCAGAAAAGCCTTGCTAAGGGAAGTTGCTCAAATCAAAGAAGGGAAGGAAAAGATGACTGGACAAATCAATATGCCTGAGTTCAGACAACATCCAAAAGTTGGAGTTGGCCAAGATGACATTTGATCCTTTTATCACAAGGATCTAAGTAGTACTACACTTTTCCTTGTCTTGTACATATCGTATATACATTTATTTTTCATTTTTATACAGTTAAAGTTTGTAAATATATATATGCTTTTGGTTTTGACATCATCATTAGGATCAAACCTTGAATTTATGGTTACTAAATTGGTAAAACATAAATTGGGGGAGATTGTTAGGTATGTTGGCATGTAACTGATGATGATGTCTATAGTAGAGCATTCTAAATAAGAGTTCATACATGTATAGATATTCAGAATTCATTTTAATAAGAACCTTGTAAACTCAATAGTATACAAGTGTCAAGTTGTAATTAGAATACTAGGAATAATGTAGTTTTGGATTCTACATTGCCAAATTTACATAGAGAAAGCAAATGGAAGCTCTCGGCACCTTCAGGGGAGCTGGATCAAAGGTTCTTAAGTCATACGACGATAGTATGATTTATCCCCGAACGGGTATAAAAGCATCAGGAGACAAGATCAACATACGGGGATAGAAGCCAAGCTTCAGGGGAAGAAAGCTCTCTCACAGAAAAGGAGTGTTTGTCTTTTTGCTTGGAAAGGAAGCTTCATTTCTATTACTGGAGTGTCAGAAATTGGAGGAGAACATGTGGTCCAGAGTACACATGGCAATGAGTTGTCTAGCTAAAGATGGAATGAGATGTAGGAGTGTTGTAAGTCACCATCAATGTGGTCCACATCATACGAGGATATCAAAAGTGGTCCACACCATCAGCGGAGAATTATAGTTATATTTTGTTTCCTATAAATAGTCATTGTGTACTCATCTATCTGTAGTCTTGTGAGTTTATCTTTTCATACTTGTATTGAGAGAATTCAGAAAGATTATAGCTCTTAGTTTGTTGAGAGATTTTGATTACATAGCAAGATAACAGCTCTGATTTGTAAAAGGATTAGATATTCTATGAAGCTTGCTTTGTAATTGTTGAAGCTGCATATTTTTGTAGATTTGTAGCTGAGAAAGCAGTTTTGCTTATCTCAGAAAACCTTCAAAGTTTTAATGTAATTAAACTTTGATATTTGGCTGTGTTGATTTCTGTTTCAGTTGTTTACAAATCTTCATAGTTTAGCTTGTTTTTGTTTGTGTTTATATAATCAGAAAAGTTGAAAAAGTTGCTAAGTTTTGTATTTAACCCCCCCCCCCCACACAGAACTTTTGTAGCTTATTGTGTTTAACAAGTATAAATCCAATTTAAGAACACAAACCAAAATATAGTCTCATTTTATTATTTTTTTTGGATTTAACCTTTCCTAAGGAAACTTCACTAACTATATGGTGCTTCAAAGTTGAACACACCATGTGTACAGTTTCTCTTTCAAGCTTACTAAATATGCAAAAGATATATCATAGTCCAGAATGTCAGTTCTTCATCTTGTTCTTTGTCCATTCCATTTGGTTTTTATCTTTATTTATTTATCTTCAGAAATTGATAGGTCCTTAGTTCTTTCTTTGTCCCGAAGCTTAACAAAAAAATTAGTTATCGCTTTCACTGTAAGATTTAAGTTGAATGCAGATCTGGATAACTTAGGTCCCCTCTTCTCTTTAAAGCCAACAACTACAACCAATCGCTATGGAATAAGAACTATGAAATGCAATCACAAACAATATTAGGATAATTAAATATGATTAAGAAAACCAAGAAACACTATAAATATATTCAGTAAAACTTTTACGTGAATTTTCATTAGAGACAAACTCTAGTTATTACAAGCAATGTTTCCCAAGAAGCAAATACCATATCTTTGACCATATTTGCACAAAGATTATACATAAAGTAAAAAAGGCTGTAATCTTACACCGACATTAACTAATTAACTTCTTATAATGTACTAATGTTATTCTTATTTAGGGAAAAAGTTTTCTGATCACGTACAAAATGGAGATCCAGATTGCATCTTATATATACAGATTCTGGTCCAACCACAAGTGTGCCTTATACCCATAAAATATACTGAATACTGATATTTGGATGGAATCGATGTCTGAGTAAAGAAACTAAACAAATGCTTAAAGCTCAATGAGGATTGAAGTGATTAAAAATGATAAGCTTTATATAGAACCGTGCACAAATATTGACCATAACTGGCACATATAGGTTCGGTAAAACATCATAGAGCTATTATTACATAATAGACTTCGTAAGATTTTCAAGCATCCACAACATAATAACTGAAGTGATCCAGACCAAGAAGAAGAACAAGAAGATGTATATGTAAATTTCAAAGATCGTGGAAGAATAAATGAATTAGGAGACGGTGAAGATTCTAATTTGTGTTATTTATTAAGAATAAGTCTAGTACAGATAGGTGAGACAAACTACATCATTACCAAAGATTAGCACTTTGATATTAAAAGATTAGCATTGTATCAAACAAACAGGATGACAAACCCAAATCAGAGAAACATCAAAATTCCACCAAAAGTGACATAACAAATGATTCTCAAGTCCAATCTAAAGTGAAATAATTACACTTAGAAGCATTTTCTAGTAGTTCTTAACTATGGAATAAAAACTATACATATTAAGCATGCCCACAGGAAAACTTCCTGAAGCAAAAGGAGTAAAATGTCAGCCAAGAAGCAACCTCTATACATACTAAATGATACAAGAGTTATTATGACTAAAAATAATCAAAAGAAAAGTATCACACTAAACCTTGCTATACAGCAGCATTATGTGAAGATGACCCATATATTGAGAATTTTAGTGATTAAAAAAGAACAAATTCAAAAGGTGAAATCACTAAAGTCACTACCAATATAAAATTATTCCCATATAACTGGGGAAAAAATACAATTTACTAAAAAAATGAAAAATAGAAGAAAGAC
Organism: Eryngium alpinum; assembly: GCA_032274865.1. Taxonomy (NCBI): domain Eukaryota; kingdom Viridiplantae; phylum Streptophyta; class Magnoliopsida; order Apiales; family Apiaceae; genus Eryngium; species Eryngium alpinum. The sequence goes on along the minus strand of JAUEJK010140047.1, from coordinate 1,106 downwards.
ATAAACGAATAATACACAAAGTTGAATAAACCCTATAACATGAAAATTGTGTTGCAAACTAAGAATTTAGCCCAAAAAAAAATAACAACTTAGTTGACATGCATGCATTAAAACATAAAAGCTCATAAAAGGCCATACTAGTTATTAGGTATTAACAATATCATCTTAATATTGCTCCATGTCTTTGTAGATTTCTGTAAAATAAAGAATGCTAAATAAAAACCTGAACAATAATAGATATTTTTGTATGTCTTATTTATATTTATATAATAAATATATGATGCATAGTTTAACCTCTAATTCTAATTGCCATTTCAATATATACCTGTCATTTTAAAATTATGAATGTTATACAATATTATTCCAAGCTCAACTAGAAATTGTTTTACTCGCAACAAATATAGTGCACGAAGTAAATATTCAATGTACTTTTGAGTCAAGTAGCTTCTAAAATGATCAAGTACATGATCTTCCGTACTAAAAGCGTATTTAGAAGCTACTATGGAGATTGGAATTGAGAAAAACTCTTTCATAATTTTTGACAACATTAATACTTATGAGTATTCACCTTCCACTAAAGTAGAATATCGATTTTTAATTAAATTATTTAGTTTCTTAGTAGGTTCTTCCAAATACCTTTTAGGATTAAATTTCTATTTTAAATTTCCACAAAAAATATATAGCTTGTATGTGTAGATAATGGAATATCGTTAAACTCCTCATAAACTCATGCATCAAAAAAAAATTGTACTTCAGATATTGGAGACAATGATTCATATTTCAATAACACAGCCAAGTATTCTCTATCCCGCAGTCCAAGCCGTTCGCTGGGTTATAATAAAACATCACCATTTTCCCTTAATTGATCTTCAGAATTAAGAGATTTGGGTAAGGGATTTGGTTAGAATAAACATGAAGAAGAACACGTGTTAAAATTGAGGATTAAGGGGGGTATATACACTATTTAATATTTAATATATATAGTATTATAAGATCCATTACAATATGAGTTACTACTTTTGCCCTTACTTTTTTTTTTAATTCAAAGGGAGCGGTACTAACGCATTTTCAAGAGTGTGCCACCCTCACATCGGCTTTACAAACCC
>JAUEJK010139833.1:0-17558 GCA_032274865.1 Eryngium alpinum | reverse complement strand
CTCCTTCAGAAGCTATGGTGCACTCTACTATGAAATCAGCCAACGCCTGTGCCTTAATGGCAGTCCGTGGTCGATAGCGAATGTCGTACTCACTTAACTCCATGGCCCATTTTACCAATCTCCCACTAGCATTGGGTTTATGTAAGGTTTGCCGAAGTGGTTGATCCGTCATCACTTCTATGGTGTATGCCTGGAAGTAAGGTCTTAGCTTTTGTGCAGTCATGACCAAAGCTAATGACGTTTTCTCAAGCTTCTTATACTTTAACTCTGCCCCATGTAAGATTTTGCTCACATAATATACGGGTGACTGAACTCCTCCTTGTTCTTTGACTAAGACCCCACTTAAAGCAGAATCTGATATGGCTAAGTATCCAGACACAAGGAACAAATCACGGGCTGCATTACTTAAAAACTCTGACAGAAAGACAGTTGCACCCAAACCCTCTTCTACTTTGCCCACACCTTTCTCTACATCCCAGAAAAACCTATCCCTTAATTAGATCCCCCCGACCATTTGTAATGGCAAAAGGAATGTCTCCCCCCCCCAAGAGCTTCTTTCAGCACGCCAAAGCCACTTGGTTCTCGAGTCTTGTGGGTTACTTTCTTGGTTCTCACGCTCATTTCAAAAAAGTAGAGGCTGCTGCTTTTAGGGCTTGGGGAAATCTAGGTCTAAATAGTGTTTTCCTTGACTCCAAGGGTCTATTTACCTTTCAGTTTAACTCTGTAGCTGACAAAGATTACATACTCACTACTGGCCCTTGGCAGTTGGTGAATAGGTTTATCCTTCTTAAGCCATGGATGGAAGGAGCTAGTTTCCAAAAAGGAAACATTTCCAAAAAGGAAACATTTCCACTCTACCTCTATGGGTCAAACTGTATGACCTCCCTTATTCCTACTGGTTTAATGAGGGCATCACTTATGTAACAAGTTATCTTGGCTCCCCCATGTTTATGGATGATGCAACTGCTGAGCTTGACCCTATGGGGTTTGCAAGGGTTTGTGTTGATATCAAAGCAGATTCTGATTTCCCTACAACCATTGAGGTTCCTATTTTAGATGAAGATGATAATACTCTTATGGCTAAAGTTTATATTCAATACCCTATATTGCCCCCAAGATGCTCCCATTGTACCTTGTTTGACCACTCTAATGCTCACTGCAAGTCTACTGTCCTCACCAATTTGGCGGGGAAAAAGCAAGAAACCACTAAGACATGGGTATCTAAGAGCTTCCCAAAGAGTAAGGATCAAGAATGCTCCATTATCTCTGAAGTTACACCTACATCTTCCATACAGTTAGAGGCTGCAGAATCTCTTCTTCAGAATGCTGTTACAAGTCCTCCTGAGGGCCTACAAGTCTCAAATAATCTTCAACAGGAATCTGTAAGTGCATGCATAAACACTATTGTTATTCCTGTTGAATGCTCCTCTACTAAACCTACTATTGAGAAATCTTCAATGGAGATAGTGATCACAGAGATTCTTGATGCTCAAGATTCTGATAATGATACTACACCCCCTCCAAGGGGTATTGTAACCAAGATCAAGCATGTGGATGAAGTGGGAAGGAAAGCTTACCAAAAGCAGAACATTATAGCTCCTATCCATGACTCTGAATGTTTTATAACAGTTACTAATAGGATGAAACAAGCCTCCAAGCAAGGTTCCCCCCCCCTCACATTTTTTAATGTTAAAGTTTTCTTGTCTTAATGTCAGGGGTCTCAATAAAAGGTCTAAGCAGGCTGCTGTTAGGGATTTTCTCATGACCAACTCTATTTCTTTTACTGCTCTTATTGAAACAAAAGTTAAAGAATGTAAGGCTCCGACTATTTCCACTGCTCTTAATAATAACTGGAATTGGTTGTTTAATTATGCTAGTCATTTTTATGGTAGAATCTGGATAGGTTATGATCCTAACCTATGGAATATATCTATAGTTATGGAATCTGATCAATTCATTAATTGTAAGGTTAAGTTTTTGGTTCTCAACATTCAGTTTTTTGTAACTTTTATCTATGGACACAATGATGGAGCTCAAAGACAGTCTCTTTGGAGCTCTCTCAAAGATATTTCTTGTACTGATAACTGGTGTGTAGTGGGAGATTTCAATGTCATGTCTAATGAGGAAGAAGTCCATGGAGGGAGCAGCATTATCACTCCTGCAATCTTTGACTTTAGAAGCTGCATTTCTCAGTGTGGCTTGGAGGATCTAAGAGGTGTGGGTAACCTTTTTACCTGGTGGAACAACAATGGGTCTAACCCTATTCTCAAGAAGCTAGATCGAGCCCTGGGGAATGCATCTTGGTTCTCCTCTTTTGAAGGTTCTGAAGTTAATTTCCTGCCATGGGGGTTCTCTGATCATAGCCATGTCATTGTCACTTGTTGTGGGTTCTCTAACCCTAACCCTAAACCATTCCAATACTTCAACTTTTTAGCTTCCATTCAGGGGTTCCAGGAGGTTGTTAAGCAATGTTGGAACACCTCTATCTCTGGTAACCCTTTTTACATCCTATTTCAAAAGCTGAGAGCTGTTAAAAAGGGCCTTATTCTCTTGAATAAAAACCATGGGAATCTACAAACAAATATCTCTTCTTTGAAAAATAAGCTCTCTGATCTACAGGCTAACTTGGAAAGCTTCCCTTATCTGATCACTGTAGATTCTGTTGCTGAAGTTCACTTATTACAAACTCAACTGTCTCAAGCCTTTCTTTTAGAAGAAAATCTCCTAAGACATAAATCAAGAGTTCAATGGTTAAATGAAGGAGACTCAAACTCTCAATATTTTTTCCACAATATCAAACAAAGGTGGCATCATACTAAGATTCTCTCTATACAGGATCAAGAGGGTAACCTAGTAACTGGCCATGATGGTGTTGCTACTACTGCTGTCCAGCACTTCAAGGCTATTCTGACTGCCCTTCCATCTCACATCACTTTTACCTTCAATAATAGTATGGAGTATCTATCTGCTGCTCAGGCCTCTATTCTCATTGCCCCCATTACTAGGGAAGAGATTTTCTCCACTCTAAAATCTATGAAGAAGAATAGAGCCCCAGGCCCTGATGGCTTCAATGTAAATTTCTTCCTTGAGGCTTGGGACATTGTAAAGGAGGACTTCTTCACTGCTGTCTTATACTTCTTTAAGACTTGCCACCTTCCTAATGAGGTGAATGCTACAGCTCTTTCCTTGGTTCCAAAAACTCCTCAACCAGTTATTATGGATGACTTCAGACCTATTGCTTGTTGCACCACTGTTTACAAATGTATATCAAAGCTTTTGGCCTCTAGATTGAAGAAGGTGCTGCCATCTACTATTAGTCCTACTCAAGCTGCTTTTGTGGAAGGTAGAAGCATTTCTGACAATATCTTGCTTGCACAAGAATTGATGAAAGGGTATAATGGGGGTGTTTGTGTAATCTAAAAATAAGTACTTATCTGAAAAAAAAGTACCTATATAGGTACTTATTTTTAGAGGTACAACCACTTATCAGTGATTACCAAACATGGTCAATACCAGGTCTGGTCCCCCAAGATATGCTCTAAAAATTGATTTGTCTAAAGCTTTTGACACTGTAAATAGGACCTTTATCTATTTCCTCCTGGAAAAGCTAGGGTTCCCACTTCTTTTTATCAAATGGATACATGGTTGTATTGATAATCCCATGTTTTCTATCAAGTTAAATGGTCAGCTTTGTGGTTACTTTGAAGGCTCTTCTGGAATCAGGCAGGGGGATCCTCTATCCCCATACCTCTTTGTGATTGTGATGGAAGCTCTATCAACCATTCTTAATAATGCTGTGAAGTCTAACCATCTGATGCTGCACTGGAGGGCTAAAGAAACAAACCTCTCACACCTTCTTTTTGCTGATGACATCTTAATCTTTAGCAAAGCCACTACTATATCCATGGATTCTGTTATGGATTCTCTTCATCAATTCCAGTCTCTTTCAGGGTTAGCAATAAACCCTAATAAATCTCAGGTCTATTTTGCTAACACAGACCAGTCCATTGTTGATGGCTTCCTTCTAAAAGCTGGTTACACAGTAGGAAGACTTCCAGTCAAGTTCTTAGGAGTTCCTTTAGTGGCTTCTAACTTATCCTCTCAGGATTGTATTCCTCTTATTGATGCAATAACTGCTAGGGTTTCATCTTGGACTTCAATTTTTCTTTCTTATGCAGGTAGGATGCAACTTGTAGGATCAGTTCTTTTTGCAATGCAACACTACTGGTCCTCTCATTTCATTCTCCCAAAGAAAGCACTGCACAGAATTCAGTCAATTCTATCTAGATTCTTATGGAAAGGATCTTCCCTCTCCATTAGAGGGGCTAAAGTGGCCTGGCATAAAATCTGCCTCCCTAAGTCTGAAGGAGGGTTAGGTTTTAAAGATTTATTTACCTGGAATAGATCCCTCATTTTGCACCATCTTTGGAAGCTGATAAATTTCTCTCACAAATCTCCTTGGGTGTCATGGGTTAGGGCTACTGTCCTAAAAAAGAAAAGTTTCTGGGATGTTAAAATTCCATCTAATGCATCATGGATCTGGAGGAAAGTTTTGCAACTCAGGAACACTGCTAAAGCATTTATCTCCTATAGTATTGGTGATGGTTCTCAAGTTTCTCTTTGGCATGACCCATGGTAACCTCAGTGGTCCAGCTCTCCTCTCATCATTTCAAACTCTGAACTAGGGTATGATGCTAAAGTTGAAGATATTATTTCTAATGGAGCATGGTCCCTCCCTTCCGGAAACCATCTATGCCTCATTCATTGGAGAAGTAGTTTCAACTTCTGCATGCCAATCCACCCTTTCAGTAAAGATAAAATATTCTGGAATGGCATCAAAGGGAGACCTGTAAAAGCCAAAGATATCTGGGAGTGCATTAGGGTTACAGCCCCTAATCAGATCTGGTTCCCTCTGGTTTGGCACAAGCTTGGAGTTCCCAGGCAATCATTTCTCATGTGGCTTATATGCCACCAGAAGCTCCCAACTTTTGTTAGGTTATCCTCTTTCAACTTGCAAGTATCCACACAATGTCTTTTCTGTATTGCAGGAAATGAAGACCTAGAGCACTTGCTCTTTCACTGTCTATTTTCCAAACCTATTTGTCAGCAGTGCTCTCTTTGTGTAGCTGGGACATCTCTATATGTACCACATGGAGTCATGTAATGTCTCTATCTATTTCTGCCCCTATGCATAAGCAAAACAGAATGATTTTGAAGCTAGGGTTACAAACCTATGCTTACATGATCTGGGCTGAGAGAAACAAGAGAGCTCATGACAAGGGAATTTCTTCTATTGCTTCTATTATTAGTTCTATTGTTCTCCATATGAAGTGTAAACTGCATGGTTCTTCTTGGTTCCATAAACAGAAGCTGGAACATAATCTAGAGTATTGGTGTTTGTAACCTAGTCTAGTATAGTCTAGGTTATTTTTAGGGGTATGCCCCTTTGATCTTGTATATTCTTTCATCTATCTAAAAAATTTACCCAAAAAAAAGGCACACTTGTCAGGATTTAGCTTCATATTATGTTGTCGTAAGATTTGAAAGGTAGCTTCAAGATCCTCAACATGTGACTCCTTCTTCTTACTTTTCACCAGCATATCATCAACATAGACCTCCATAGTTCGTCCAATTAAAGGTGCAAATATTTTGTTGACTAACTGTTGATAGGTTGCCCCTGAGTTGCGCAATCCAAATACCATTACTACATAGCAATATAGTCCATGTTCGATTATGAAGGAAACCTTAGGTATATCCTCTTCGCACATCTTTATCTGATGATACCCACTGTATGTCCATTAAACTTAACATCTCATGACTGGTAGTAGCATCAATCAGAGCGTCTATACGAGGAAGGGGATAGTGATCCTTCGGGCAGGCGTCGTTGAGATCGGTAAAGTCAATACACATCCTCCACTTCCCATTGGGTTTTGGCACCAATACTGGATTAGCCACCCATTCAGCATATTGTATTTTTTTTCCTTGCTAAATAAATAATTTTATAAATAAAATAAAAGTTACATACTTTGGGGCATACCCCGCTCAAACAAATTAAAGAAACCTCTCTAACCAACTAAATCTAAATGCTAGAACAACCAATTATCACAATTATCTCAAGTCACAAAGGAAGGAAAAAACAAATTAATACAACCAAGTGATCAAGTCTTGGTGTTTCCTAACCAACTGATGGAACTGCCTAACTCCATAAAGTCTATCTCGGACGGTGCGTCGTATGGACATTGTAATATCAGCAGCTCTTTTATGGGTAGCACCATGCATTCGCCCATTCCTTTCCTGCCATATATAGTACACTGCTGTTGCCAGAAACAAACATCTAACATTACCTAGAACTGAGTTCGGAGGCAGGTTGGTGCAATATTGAAGGACATCAGTCCATACATACGACGAATCAAGAGGGAGCTATTGGTAGATTTCGGCTGTGTAGCAGTAGACAAAGAACAAGTATGGTATTCACTCCTGTTGATCACCACAAAAATGACATCCCCCCTCTATATTTATACCAAAACGAAACAGCCTATCTAAGGTATTCAATCTGTTTCTTATAGCAAGCCATAGAATAAAGGAGAAACGAGGGATCTTCAATGAATGCCATACCACTCTAAACCACAAGACCATACTACCAGGAGTCCTTAGGGACTGATAAATATTAGAAGTGTTTGCTCTGAGGGCGTTATCCCAGAATAACCGATCAGGCCCTGTTGTAGGAATGATATTTTCTTCCAAAATAAGTCTACGAAGGTGAATAATCATCAAGTGGTTAGAGCTAGGAAGAGTCCAGGATTGCCCCTGCAAAAAGTTTGAAAGAGCAGCAGTAGTTTCTGATTCCGCAAGCGAAACAGCTTCATTACCAAATCTTGTTAGGAATGTTATACTTTGCAGCCATGGATCCTATCAAAAAGCAATGCTTTACCTTGAACCTCGTATGAAATGTAGCGCAAGGCCAACGAACGCAAGCCCAGAATCTTCCTGAGACTCCAAGGACAGAAAAAAGGAACTTTCATAGTCCATATTGATTTTTTGCTTAGAAAGGTAGTTGTAACCCATTTAACCCATATGGAGTTTGTTTGGGGCTGAAGTATTCTCCAGAGATGGAATAAAATGGCTGCCAAATTCCAAGTAAAAATGTCCCTGATGCCCAGTCCCCCTTCTTCTTTTGTTAGATAGCAGTCCTGCCACGAGACCTTATATGAACCCCCAGACAATTGTGTACCTTTCCGTAAGAAACAACACAATATAGACTGAATCCTTTTCAGCACAGACTTAGGAAGAAATAAGTATCCCGACCAATATCCCTGTATGGAAATAAGAACAGCCTTGATGAGCTATAATCTGCCCGCGAATGAAAGAAATCTCGATGTCCAGCTCTGAATACGACCACATAGCTTGTTGAGCAGAGGAATGCAGTCAGTGGCAGAGAGTTTAGATGTTATCAACGGCAAGCCCAAGAAACTCAGTGGCAGTGTACCCCAAGTGAACCCCGAAACCTGAAGAGTATTGTGCACTGTCACCAACGGAACATTAGCAAAAAAACATAAGGATTTATTAACATTTGCTTTAAGTCCAGAGAAGCTGCTAAATGTATTAATTCCATTTAGTAAATTACTAATAGAAGGGTCATCTCCTTTACAAAAGAGCAGAACATCGTCCGCAAATATTAGATGATTAAGCTGGACTTTCTCCATCCTCCAGTGAAATGCGAATGTTTGAGACTTAGCAACTTGCATCAGAATGCTGGAAAGCCCTTCCATGGCTAGAACAAACAGGTACGGCGACAACGGATCACCCTGGCGAAGACCTGACTTCCATGGAAAGAAACCTTCAAGGCTGCCATTGACCTTCACTGAATACACAGGTGAGGAGATGCACACTGTAATCCAGTTGACAAAAGTGGCGGGAAATCCCATTCTTCTAAGCACAGCTAACAAATAGTCCCAACTGAGCGTGTCAAAAGCCTTCCTTATATCCAACTTAATGGCACATCTGGGGCCCCCCGAATTAAGATGATAGTTTTTACAAATAACTTGAGCTAGCAGAATATTATCTCCAATTATTCTCCCCGGCACAAAAGCATTTTGATTTGGCGAGATAAGGGACCCAACTATACTTTTAAGCCTGTGGGTAATCATTTTGGACAAACATTTGTAAGCTACATTGCAACAAGAAATCGGCCTAAAGTCTAACATTGAAGTAGGATTGCAGACTTTTGGGATCAAAGCAATAGCAGTAGAACTGACAATTTTAGGCAGGTGATAAGACGAAAAAAACGAGAGCACTGCAGCTGTAAAGGCTTCCCCAGTGACCTTCCAAGTTTCCAAAAAGAATTCTGGGGTAAATCCATCCGGACCTGGACTTTTCCCCTTAGCCATTCTCTTGAGAGTTGAGAGAACCTCTTCACCAGAGAAAGGTTTTTGCAAGAACTCAGCCTGGAAATTTGTAAGAGCAGGCAACTGCAGGTCATCAGGTATAGGAAGGACAGAAGATTCCGATCCCAGCAGCGACTTATAAAAGTTTACCGCAATCAAAGAAATTTCTGTAGGATCAGTTGTTAGGACCCCTGATTAATTTTCCAAAGCAAGAATTTTGTTAGAGTTCCACCGTTGACGGCACTTCTGGTAGAAGAATTTGTTATTATTGTCTCCCTTTTGCAACCAACATATTCTAGACTTTTGCTTTAGTAAACTTTCCTCAAGAGCAATGGCAGTTGCAAGCGATTGACAAAGAAATTCCTCCTTTTCCGATTCTAAGACCGTTGGCGGGTTTTTCATTTGCATTTGAAACAAAAGCAACTCTTGTTTTGCATCCATGATTTTTTGAGGCAACATGCCAATCTTTTTATTTAAAATCACAAGAGCAGTTTTTACTCTTTTAAGTTTGGCAGTGAGCACAAACCAGGGATCACCGCGTATAGGAAACGACCAAGCTTTAATAACTAAATCATCAAATTCAGGGATATCTGTCATAAAAGAGAAAAATTGAAAGGGCTTACCCTTTCTGCTAATAGGAAGGCCCAGACAGACTGAAGCTGGGGAAGGTAGCCATCGCTAAGGGGAACACCTGCTGCCACTCTGGGTTTACCATGATTCGATCAAGCTTCCTGATAATTGGGTCATCCGATTGTTTGTTCCACCACGTGAACTCAGACCCCACTGCCCTAAGATCAAAACAGCCTATGCTATCAACACAGTCTTTCATCTCCTGTATGCCAGTATCCCAAACGTTGTTTCCCCCTTGACTTTCGTTCAGGTCTATGATTGAATTGAAATCCCCGGCAAGACACCAAGGAACATCAGTAGACTCATGGATACTAATAAAGTCCCTTCAAAGAGTTCTCCTCTCGAGAGCAGTGTTATATGCATAAACAAAAGAAATCAGAAATGAGGTAGATTCCCCAGTTTTATTAACCCGGCAATGAATCATTTGCGCTGAAGTGTGGATCACAGAGACATCCCAAAAACACGGATTCCAACCCAGCCAAATGCGCCCATTAGGGTGACTAGAATAGTTAAACACCCAGCTCCAAGAGCTAGCTAAGAAATTGGAGATAGAGCTTGAATTACATTCCTTAACTCGGGTTTCCAGAAGAGCAATCAAGGGTACCTTGTTGCTTAGCAAAAAGTCCTTCATGTAGGCTTGCTTGTTATTCAAGCCTCGAACATTGAAGGAGCAAAAATCCATAAACTTAAGATGGAGAAGGGGTTTGAGACCCCTTATTTCGCAATTTGTGACGAGCATTTTTAGATAATTTTTCAACAGAAACAGTCTGCCTCTTGCCCCCTTTAGCATCCACTTCATCCACATTATTCAAATTCAAAAAGGAATGTGGAGGAGATGGTGTAGAATTATCGAACTCCGGCGTCGAAACAACCATTTTCCCTTTATCCAGCATGCCCCTCTCTTTAGCTGGAGTAGCATCCAGAATGGATTTCATACCTAACTGCTCAGAAGTATCCATATTCGGCTGCCTCAAGTTAGCAGTTTTAGCAGTCTCTCCCATTAGTTCATCAGTTGTAGCAACTTTATTCTGAGTCTGATCAGTCCGATCAGTCCCGGGACCAACCTCCACAGGCTTAAGCTTTTGAACCCATATAGCCTTTTATTTGGGACACGCACTCTCTGGGTGGCCCAGAGAAGCATAAATCGTGCATACAACAGGCTTTGTAGGATACTCTACAAGCACCTTAGCTATAGATTTACTCCCTGAAATTAGGTCAATAACAGTAACCATAATCGAATCAGGCAAGGGATTCCCTACCACATAATCGACACATAGTTTTGCAAAAGTTCTAATTTCAAGTTGTTCCGTAAATTTGTCTGCACATAGTGGCCTTCCAATGGCACTCGCAAGAAAACTGAGACCCTCACGAGTCCAGTAGCAGTCCGGAATGTTGACAAACTTAACCCACAGTGGCATATTGCTAACCTGGGGAGAGGGAGATCCAGCACAGTCTCGAACAATCATCGGTCTTTTTCCAAACATCCATGTCCCCTTTGACAGTATTGCATTCTTCGATGCTACATCCTCAAATTTAAAAATGAAATTATCCTTATCTTTCAAAGATACACTCACCAGTCCCTTGTTAGCCCAAGACTTATTTGCAATACCTGAGACTGCTGAAAACGACAGACTTCCTTTGGTGAATGTACCCAGAACACAGAGCTTGAGGTTATCCAATCCTTTTTGTAAAACTTCTGCTGGAGGCTCAACAATAGTTTGACCTGGTTTGAGGGGGTGGTAATCAAACTGTAGCCCTGAAGATGAAGTTGGGGAGGACTTAAGAACTTGGCTCCAAGATTTCCGAGGGGAACCGGATTCATCCTTAGCATTTTTGCTTCCTAAAGGCTTAAGATCAGATGGAGAGACTACAATTTGCCCACCTATAGGGGGGGGGGGGGTAGAACAACCTTCTTTGCTAGCAGCAACACCAGTGTCAACAGGCTTGCTTGGAGCAACTGGCAAACCAAGGTTATCAAAACGGGCTGGAGCCGTTCCCAGAAAGGAGTTAACATCATCGAGAGAGAACCCTTTTGCTTTAATAAACTCCTGGAGCTTTTGGTTCTTCCTTCTTTCAGCTATGGCCGCTTCACGGTCAGCCAAGGAAAGGTGGGCAACTGCTTTAGCCTTTGCACGAAACGAGGCCTCATCCATAGCTCGGGCTTTAGCCATAGCTTCTTGTACATCAAGTGTGTGAGCAATAGATTCCGCAGAATCAACTGAACCCTTTGAAGGGTCTTCAGTAGAGGGTCTAGCAGCTTGTTCATTACTAGTTCCAGAGTTCACTTCCTGATGAATGAAATTAAACTCATCACTAGACATCCCAATATTGGTGTCCTCCTCACGAGGGCCTCCAAAACGAGAGACAAAACCATCAACATCAAGGGGTTCACCCTCAGAGTCTACATTCGTAAATTGCGAAACCATTTTGCTAAGATAACGAGAAGAAGAGATCAAATCAGAGAAGAAGAAGAAGAAGAAAGGGAGAATAAGAGAAAAATGGCAGAGTTAGGGTTTTGAAAAAAGAAAGGGCTGAGATTATCTGAAAAAGGATCTGAGGGCCAGGAAAAAAGGAAGAAAGAAAATAGAAAACAAACACTTTCCTTCTAACTAGGGTGTAGTGAGAAGGAGGAGAGTTTTCCTAGAGAGAGCATTTTGCTCTTTCTGCATATTGTATTTCCCGTATGAACCCAGCCTCTAAGAGCTTTTGTACCTCTTGATCTATGATCTGTTGCCTCTCCATTCCAAAATTCCTCTTCTTCTGAAACATTGGCTTCTTGTGAGGTAGTATGTTCAACTTATGAGTTATTAGATTGGGATCAATCACGGGCATATCAGCGGCTGTCCATGCGAACACATCTTTATTTTTCTGTAAGAAGTGTGTCAACTCCCTTTGCTCAACTTCTCCGATGTTGGCTCCTATATAAGTAACCTTCTTTTCATCTTCCTCCTCCAATGGTATGGCGATGAGTTCTTCTGCAGGCTGACCTCTCCTCTCTTAGGAATTCTTCCTTACATCTAACTCTGCCATGGGAAGGGTGTCTCCACCTTTTAATTGCTCTTTTGTAGCGGTAACACAACAAATCTGGGAAGTAGGAAGATCTCCTTTATGAATTCCTATTCCCCAGGGGGTTGGAAATTTAATGATCATATGATAGGTAGATGGGATAGCCTGGAATTGATGCAATCCTTTTCTGCCTATTATAGCATTATAGACAGATGGACCTTCTGTAACCACAAACTCTACAAGCTTTATCTCCTCTGTAGACCCTTCTCCAAGTACCATGGGAGCATACACTACTCCTCTTATAGGGGTTTCTCGTCCTCCAAATCCTACCAATGGATTTTTTGGCTTCTCCAACCTGTGTAGCGAGAATCCCATCTTGATGAAGGTCTGGAAAATAACACATTGACAACGGCACCTCCATCTACCAATATTTTTGTGATCCATTGATTCCCCAACCAAGCCGTAATAATTAATGGATCCTCGTACTTCGGTCGGACCTCCTCTAGATCTTCATCCACGAACACGATGGGTTCGCGATTGCCCCCCAGTGCTCCCATATTATTGGTTGCCTCCATTAGTGGCTTCTTATCCTGTTTCCTACAGACGGCGCCAAATGTAACGTATCAAAATACTAACACCAAATTAACGAATACCTTATGCTCCAGAAGCTTTTAGTATCCTCTCCTTGTTCCTCGGATGATCACCGGAAAACCTGCAAAAACCGGTGGGGGGTGGTCCCGCTGGGGACTCGGGCACAAGAATAAGTAATCTGTATAAAGATAAAATCTCTCAACTGGAGTAAAAATAGCGTACCTGATTATAAAGAACAATCCCCTATTTATACCTGTAGATTAGGGTTTCAGATGTATTTTAGGAATTAGATTCCTACTCGATTTTGTATTATTTCATACCTTATCACCTCATTACTTGCTCCTTAAGTCAAGGAATCAATATATGATTTACCTTCCAGATTCAGTTTCCTCCCTTAACTAGGGTTTCAGCGCCTCCTTATAATTAATTAGCCGTATTGGGCTCCTTGCCGCATTGGGCTTAGTAGGAACGGACTCCTCTCGTTAATTAGGCCACCAAGCCCTAAATTAAATCCAACTCGACCCGAATACTATTCAAATAATATTCGTCGATAATTAAATAATTTAATATCTATTTTTGGGACCCCTACACTTTTCTTTAAACTGAGCTTCCAAGAGGGCTGCTTTAATTACAGCACCTTCCACACCAAGAGTAGAGGATTCCGGCCAACCTTGCTTAACCGGAGCAGAAGGTCCCGCAGTAGAACCTCCAACAGAGTGAGGAGAAGATGGAGACGAAAGAGAGGAATACCCCCCCTCCATATGTATCATTCAAACCATCCACATCAAGCGGCATACCTTCAGAATCAACATACGTAAATTAACTTATCATCTTCAAAGGAAGAGGAAAAAGGAGGAAGAGACGAGAGGAAAGAGAGGGGAATGAAGAGAAGAAACAAAGAGACACATAAATGGCTGCTGAAGGGTTTGAGGTGAAGAAGGGGCAACGGCTAGGATTAAGAGAAAAACAGATCTAAGGGCTGGGAAAAGAGAAAAGAGATGAGAAAAAAGAAAAGGAAAAAGAAATAAAAGGGACCTTCTAACTAAGGTGTAGAGAGAAGGGAGAGGAAAAACCTAGAGAGAGAAACATTTTTTATGTCTTGAATATCGTTTCCCCTCACCAAAACAACCAAATTTAATATTCTTAGCATGAAAACTTGATTTACCAGAATCTTCCGCCATGCAAGGATCAACCGCCTTATCACCACCAAGAGCACCCCCCTTACATCCCCTCTCCGAGAGGCCGAGAATTCGACCCATCTGAATTTCCCAGCACACCAACAACCCCCTTCGTACCATCAGCAGCTCCACCATCCTCCTTACCGGTAATACTCAAATTCTGAACATTACTACCATACAGTTGTTTTCGGCGTATAGTTATTGAATCTGCTGGCAAAGATTTGATTGATTCGGCGTTAAGTAGTACCCGCCCAGCCAGAGACATAATCACCAGAGGTTCATCATCCACATCCCCTTGAGCAACATCTTTATTAACCACCACCGGAGTTCCTCTCACCGATGCCATAATTGGACCCCTCCGAGACTTTAAATTAACCCTATTATATAGCTTATTAAAACTGTTAAAATTAAAATCTTTGATTGTTGACCCAACACCCGAAGCACCACCCGCATCATCCACTTCTTATCCACCATACTATATACCTGAAATTAAAAATAAGCAGGGAAATGTGCTAAAATGCCACAGGAAAAGCACTGACACCTTCCTGCCTACCTACTGTAGTCACACACCACACACAGAGACTAAACACACTTCACCGGCTAACCACCAAAACCAGTTTTCCAAAACCAATACCACCAACCAAAAACCAAACCAACAATCCACCTATTAGTAGCAAATTAGCCGGATTCTGCACCCAGCAGTAACAAACCGGATAACATAAAAAAGCTTATCAAAAAAGCTCCAAACTTCGATGACACCGAACACCAGAAGATAAACTTTGCTGAACAACACCGCCACTGAAGATAGACGCCGACAGAAACACCCAAAATAGACGACGTGACTAGCAACAACCAGAAGCACGGCGACAACTAACACACCATAAAAACCAACTCCGACGCTGGCAAAAAAAGGCAACCCACTCCCTGATTCAAATCCAATCCGCCGACAAAACCCAGAAACAAAAACCGTCCGACTCCAATTCAAAACTGCTCATTAAACCTAAAATCACCGCAGTAAAAAACTAAATTCACAACTTAAACCAAACGGTTGAATAATTATGAATTCTCTAAAAATCTGAAGAAAGCCCTAGAAAAATTTTTAATTACGAAGAAAAATCACCATGAGAACCAGAGCATTTTTTATCTCCAGCATTGTGACTCCATATTGACCTTAAGTTTAGAATTTCTTTCTTTAATTCATCAACCTCTAATTTTTGTGCTACCGATTTTGAGTTTTTAAGTTTCAGTTCCTCAACTTGCGTAATCATGCTCAAAACGGAGATTTCCACTCTATCGTTTTTGAATGAGCAATTCTTTATCAGCTAGAAGTTTTTCATTGTGTTGACACCGTACAAGAAGCAATTCATTTTGAATCTTAACAGATAATAATTCATTATGAGCAGAATTGTTAGACTTAATGAGTTCTTCTTTTTCCCATTCAATTAACTTAACCCTAGCAACTAGATTATGACATTCAGCTTCTAGTTCCTTTTTCTCATTTTCTAGTTTTTCTATCTTGTCAAGCAGGTCTTGCTTATCTTTTACTATGTCAAAGTGCATTTCACGCAGAAAGTTATTTTCTTTAGTTTGAATATCTTAAAATGCTTGCATGGCTTTCATTTTTTTTAACTCTAGACATTGAGGGTTTGACGAACTAACTCCTTTTCTACATTCATCATTTT
Organism: Eryngium alpinum; assembly: GCA_032274865.1. NCBI lineage: Eukaryota > Viridiplantae > Streptophyta > Magnoliopsida > Apiales > Apiaceae > Eryngium > Eryngium alpinum. The sequence goes on along the minus strand of JAUEJK010139833.1, from coordinate 2,087 downwards.
CTATACGAAGAGTTTGGTTTTCCTTTTGGAGCCTTTGACAAGATGCTAGTATATAAGTTAAGTCACATTTATAGTGAGTAAGTTTTTCATCTATATCATAATACTTACCTTGAAGTTCAAGTAATTCATCAATCCTAAGTTTCTTTTGAGATTCTAAAGCATCAATTTTATCTTTTAGCATTTTAAAGGCCTGATGTTGATTGTTGGGATCTAGTTCGTCTAAGTTATTATTAACACTTTCATCTTCATTAGTGTTAAGTTCGCAAGCTGCATATTTTCTGAAGTATTTATCTAGGCCTTTTTCAACTTTAGGTGATCTACTTAGTTGACTACTTAACTCAACATTATTAGTTTTAATATCACAAATATCATCAAGGTGTCTAAGATATTTAAGTCTATTTATGGTAGAACGACTTACCTCAGATGATTGTGGAAAGTTGTTTCCATTGTCGGTTCCAGTATTTGTTGAGGACGTCTTTGAATATTCATGCGAGCTAACATCATTTGAGTCTTTATCACTGTTAGAATCACTAGTTACCATTAGGCACAAGTTCACAGTCTCTTTAGCTTCACCATTATCTTATTCTTCTTCACTTAAGTCCCAACCCCCTTTGGCCAAGAAGGATCTTCCTTGAGGCATATTTGGACATTCTCTTTTGAAGTGTCCCGACTTTTTGCATTCGAAGTAAACAATCGATTCTCCTTCCGATGTTTTCTCTTTTGCCTTTATTGGGACATACTGCTGAGTTGGTGAAGATGTCTGTTGAACCACTTTTTACTTTGTTGTAGCCGCCACCTTGATTGTTGAAGGTTCTTCGATTATTGTAGCCTTCTTATGGTTCGTATTGTGGTCGACCGGAATAGTTATTGAATACTCGACCTTGATTCTTCCCCTTTAGAAATCCTTTTTCGTGCCGTTGGGCTTTGTTTTGGATAACTCATCTTAGCTGGCAAGTCAGAAGAGCCATCTCTTTCTCGCGAGATTTTCCAGTTCTTCGTTAAGTCCATCATCACTATCTTCACTAACTAGTATTACTTTGAGCGGTACCCTTCTTCTTTTCATTCAAGGACAGAGATCTTTCTGTGGCATCGTCTTCTTCATAAGCACGTAGGTTGCCAAACAGCTTCTTTGTTGAGTAGGTAGATAGGTTTCAAACTTCCTTAATGGCAGTGACTTCCAATTTCCATGATCGAGGTAAAGACTTAAGGATTTTTTTTCTCCTTAGTTGTGAAAGTCCGATCAAGTTTTTCTAGTTCATCGACTATCCTCGTGAACCGATTTCCAAGTCGATAATTGATTTGCCTTCGAGAAATTCAAAGTTCTCGTATTCTTCAATAAGAGTATCTTGGCGAGATTCCTTAATGTCTGAGGTGCTTTCGTAGATAATAAGAAGCTTATCCCACATTTCATTTGCATTCTTGCAACCTTTAACTCTTTTGTATTCCTTAGCAACAAGAGCACATATGAGCATCATTTTAGCCTTGGATGCCATTGTCATCATGATCTTCTCGTTAGTAGAATATTCCAGAGGATGTTTCTCCACATCCATTCCTTCAAGGATCTTTGTTGGTGGTTTGACTCCGTCTTCGATAGCACAGCAAATATCAAATCCTTGAGATGTAAGCATATATGCGAAAGCTACTTGCCCACGTGGAATAGTCTGTTCCATCAAATAGTGGCGATCTCGAATTTAACAGTCCTTCGGTGCAACCCATAGCAGCATTATAGGCCATTTAACAGTTTTTTTTTGTAACGGTCAATTTCATTAAGAAAAGAAAAGTACAAGGCAACCCTGATGGGAGCGACCGATGAGCCAAGACAGAAGACCCCTAGCCATCTCCAAAATACGCAAATAAGGAAAATAAAATAATAGAAACTACCAAGCTATTTTCCAAATACGGCGAATTACCACTGCCTGAATGGATTGCGGAACAGAACACGTGATCAGCCTATCTCTGACCATGTTCCGGGCAAGCTGAAAAACAACCGACAGAGTAGAATAAGAATCATGAAATATCCGATGATTCCGTTCCTGCCAAATACAGTAAACCAAGGAAGCTAGAAATATGCGATACGCAACGTTGAC